>STHD01000752.1:0-26891 GCA_016170015.1 Anopheles longipalpis
TCAATATTTTACTTTGAGGAGCAACAAACTTCAAGAATTCTTCAAAAACTTTAACTAAGTATTACTAACTTCCTATTAAGTTGCCCTTGAAAATTAAATTTACGTAATATTTTATTTTCCTCTCCTCAACTAACTTCCTCGTCCAACTCCATATCTCCTCAACGTGTTCCCCAAACAAAAACTAAACAAAATAGACACCATAGTGTCCTGCTCGCTGTTAAGGAGTTTCGTGCGCTAACGAACAAGTCATCGACAAACGCCACCGTCACACCATTAGTTTGGCGTTCAATTAATGTAATCAATCAAGTTATTTAACCGTCAGTCCATCACGCTTATGCTCACGTGCTGTTGCTAATAGTCGGGGGCAGCAGGGACCATTTGACTACGATTTGACCGGATGGCCGAAGACGAAAGGCCAGCCTGGTGGGTTTTTATGTGGTTGACAGTTGGCACAAAACACTACAACAGGACGCTGACCCTTCTCCAATCGGTACACTGATTGGGTGTTTTGGGGTGTCCTTCTGCGTTGCCCGGCATTAAACAGCTCCGTAATGACTTTCCGGCACGCCGGTTTCCAGTGCTCAAAAACACTAATCACAGACAAAGTTTGCAAAAAATTAGGGGTTATTTTTAGAATGATCTAAACACAAAAAAACTTTCAAGAACAAATTGTTAAGTAACGCCGACCTGCGGAATGATCGGATTGTTAGTCGCTCCATTACTAATGAGTCGGTGCGTAGTTGATGCGGAATCAATCGATCAGTCCTACTGACCTGCGAATGACAAACAGTAAGCTTGAAGGTTTTATTGGATATGATTGTTCAAAGTTTTCCAAACGAATATAAAGCCATGTTTTGTGTGCTTAATAATTACTAATTATAACGTACCGCAGAATCCTAACTCGAACTCGACCTCTATACGAGTGGAGTATGTGTCATCGAGACCACTGATTGGTATCTATCCTAAAGGTTTCTATTTTTGTCCGTGTCATTCTGCTACTTAACATAAGAATGCAACGAGCTATTTTTTTTCTTGTTTTATAATCAATTAATGCACTGAATTCATTTCAACATGCTTGTTAGCACTTATTTTAAATCCTCCAACACGTGTTTTACGGTTGTTGGTAGGCTTCCTTCGAACAGGGGCGAACGAATGGAGGAAATATACGTATACAACGACCTAGTAATGTGTGAATGCGCTTGAATCGTGCAGCATAAAGCACCCCGTGCCGTAAGCCGCGAAGGTCGGTAAGCATGCATTTACGCGGCGTGCATTAGTTTGCGCTTGATCGGTACGGTTAGACGAGGCCTTTTATCTCAACGTGTTGGTTGCAATAAACTCGATCACGGACTCGGTACTTGACATTGAACTTCATGCTAACCGGTAGGCATGGCATTTTACCATGAAATCACGACTTCACTCACTTTGCAGCATTGATGTGAATGAGGAAAAAAAAGCTTCACATATTTTAAACGGGAAGATGATCTCATTCAGCTTTGTTGGAATTTTATGAAGAAAAAAAAGGATTGCAATTTTTCTTTTCAATCATTTTTTTAATTAAATATAACCATTAAAACGGTAATGAGTGATTTCAGCGATCCAATTATATAGCTCACCAGTTTCGTCGCTTGTTCTTGTTGCCAAATCTTTCGTTAATTGCATTACATGCGAATAGATCACACTTATTGCACAGTGTAAGTGACTAACTTAACCAACAGCTTCACTTACAACCAGGTTTGTGTGTGTGGTTTTGCTAACACGCTGTCCATCGGTTAAACTGACAAGTGACATGCGAACATCACCGATGTCATCACTTTGTACACACTTTCACTAAGTAACGATACCCCTCGGTTTACTGTTGTGTGGATCTTTACACTAGCCTACACAACACCAGCACTGTGCCTAGAACCGGCAATGGACGATCGAAAAACGATAACATATTTAGCCCTACTGTACACAACACACCCCTGCCCCGTAAGTAATTACAACCACCACAGGCCTCCATCAGCCGTCGAATGGAATGGCGTAACACTTCTTGGTACGGCTCCTACACGGTTGTGTCGCGTGCCGATGAAACATTTACCGAAACGAGTGAGGAGATTCCTTGCGCGAGGTAAAAATGGCACCATAAATAAAGCGAAGAGTAGCCTTTTTAACCTGCGGCAGTCCAAATCGGTGCTTTCTCTCGTGCGGAATGGCGTGCGTAACAAATGGCGTGATTTTAGCTGTGTCGTGTATTGCTTGACGGGGGTGGGTTTGTTCTCGTATATATATATTTTTTTAATGGAAGCAAAAGTTTGGTAGTAGTGTTTGCTAATCAGTTAAACTTCACAACCACTTTTTGACCTAAGGGCTTCATCTAGTAAGGACAGTAATGGACACATGTTGCCTGTTATCGCCGTGAAAATTGTACAAATTGTTGATGCTTTGTTGTTGTTAATAAGCCTGAATTTAGTCACACTCTGTGGATGCTACAGGTTGTTAAGGTGTCTGTGTAGGAAGTTCTATATAGTTGGGGAATTTAAGAATTTAGGAGTTTTCTTTGATAGAAAAATTGGGTTCTTCTCTAGCCTTAAATGACTTAATAACGCACTAGTATCAATATTTCCCTCTTTCTGTTTCGCTGTTTTTAAATGATTGTGCGCATAAACAGTTAACCTTTTATGCATTAAAAATTGTTATATTTTTGCCAAGGTTATCGAATGTCCTCACTCACCCTACACCCAGCGTAAAAGAGCACAATCATCAAGCAAACACTATCGGCCAAATGTGGTGTAGCTGGTAGGCACAACGGCATAACGTGTTATGCGCAAAACGCTTACCACCATCCAGCAGAGCGATCCAGCACGGTCACGCTGTGGTACCGTACTACTTATTGAATTAGTAATTTGATAATCACCAATTAGTGTCTTCCGCCGGCCGGCGTAAGATGTGCGCTGAGGGAATTTGGTCGTCTGCCGAGATGTGTATCGCATGTGCCTTGTGCGTGTGTTTGTGTGTGTGTGTGCATTTGTGTCGTTTGAGAAGGCGCTAACATAATAATGCTTTTCCTACAGTCCGGTTTTTGCCGCAACTTTTCACCGCATCGTTTCTCGTTTGCGGACGCTGGAGTCACTTTTGCACTGAGATTGACAGTCCATACGGACGATGTCGGTACGCCGCACTCGGCATTAAAGGGGTCAGGGTCGTGTTTGTTTATAGGCTGATGGAGCAAAACTTTACCCCCCTCCCCCCCACATATGTGTGTGTGTGCGTGAATGGCCGCTTGGAGGGTGGGTTAGCAAATTGTTTCGCATTGCTTTCCAACCCGGCAAACATCTTTTGGTGCGGTTCGGTTTTTGCTGTTGCCACCGTACACCGGTTTACAGCGTGGCAGGAAGTCGGATGCACCGATCTGGTCGTTTCGAAGAGTGCTTTTCCGACGATCAGGGTCGGTGCTAGGTGCTTCGGAAGGTGCTTTCGTAAATTCGTGACTGAGCAATTGTCGATGGTCAAGATCGCATTTGTGTGCCGTGCTTTTACGAGCGAATGAGGCAGGAATACGGCACACTGACACACTCAAGGCTGTGACGGTTTAATGATGAACGAGAGAAACGTTGGCGATCACACTGCATGGGAAATGAACGTCGACTTGTGATGATACATTATTTTTGCAGTTGAATAGCTATTCTTCATACATATTAATCATTTTGTTCTAATTCTACATTAAATTTGTAACTGACCTACTTATTACAGAGTAATCGTTAATCCCGGCCCCGCTGGCGTGAATAAGAACGTCATTTATATGGGTCATCTTAAAATCTATTATCTTAAAAAAACAGGTCTCTATAGTCTGGGTTGTCCGGTGTAATTTTAATGACATGATCCACCTACCAGAAGCTGGCAAGTCTAGTTCAGTGTAATGAGATATTAGTACATCTTAAAGAGCCTGTCGTTGTAGAGGCTCTTCCATTGTCTTTCCTGAGATATGGAGGCATTTGTTTACTCAAAGCGTATTTCTTAGGAACTTTAATCTTTACAGCAAGTTTTTTAAACAGGGAAGATTTTTGCGACTCTAATTCTCCTTCTCGACAATCAATATTCGTGCACATAACGAAACACACCTGACTTTTGACTCGAGATAGTAATTGTTCTGAGACTTGGGAGTGCTTTGATTCGTTAGTCTTCAAGAAGGGGATTTTCGCAGTTCGGCCGTATCTTTGTTAAACTCCTCAAACATAAGATAGTCCTAACGCATTTATTGCTATCTTTGCCTACAGCGTTTGTCAGGATGTGGATAGACTATTAGATGATCCTCAAAACTTTTCGCCTCCAAAATCTCGGATTTAGATCTCATGTACTGGATGTTGGACAAAAGACAGACGAATGCTTATCCCTGAAGCATGAAAAGTTCTCGCTGAAGGTGAAGAGGAGACTTGTCGATATAGTAATATTGGATCACATTACTTCAAATGTGATGTTGACCATTATCTTTCTTCAAAGGCTGGCATTGACTATTGACTTGAATGTCTGTAACGTCAATCTGAATGTAAAACTCTAGTCGATGGTCTTCCAGGTGGAGTATCCAGGTGATTGCTCTCATTATCTAACAATGTAATATTGGATTCCTATGAATGTCTCTTACAAGAGGAAAAGTCCTGGAAAGCCTATCCTAGATTCCAAAACCACTCATTTCGTCGTGTCCTAGTTTAACTGTCGTATGAGACCTCAAACTCTATAAAGAGATGGTAGCAGCGGAACTACTACACCACCATCTTCTTCAGAGCCGACCGTATGGTAAAACTTTGCGCCTACTAAACACCACGACTAACACAGCAAACACCCTTAACATCTCAACCCACCTTCGCGCAGTAAGTGGACACGTTTGTAGTTGAAGGTAAACACAAACATACGGTACCGATTTTTCATTCGCGAAAACGCACCTTGGCAGGACACCACCGTCCGTTGACATATCTGTTGACACAGTTTTATCGGGCTGGTGTTCCGCAGAAAATCGCACTGTGTGTTGTGACAGCAAAACATAAATACAAGTCACCGATGTACGGGCACCCCTGTCCGTACAGTCGTGCTACCGATGTAGCGTAATGTTTGCCCAACTTAAGGCCACCGTCCTTCCCTAACGTCAACGAACGCCAACGTAGTCGGGGGTTGGGTCAACGATCGTTTGACGTCCTCTTCAGAATGGACGAGTGGTGTTGGGTGGTGTACGTGGAACAGGAGTTTCCGATTGTCGTGAAACTTAAAAACCAACACAAGAAGATTTATTACAAAACAGTCTGAATATTTCCTGCGGTTCAATAACCTCAAAAAATTGTATGTATTTTGTCAAACAATTGTTTTTTTTTAGTAATGTTTCAAAAGCTTTCCCCATTGATGCATCCAAAACGCGAACCACTTATAGCTATCCGTCACGATTCGACCTTTGGCGTTCGATTTGGAACAAAAGGCAGAAAGCCCGCTTACACTTGCCCATCACGAAACGAAAACACATAAATTTTGAAAATGGAACCGAAAATGTAACTTACCCAACCATAGGGTGAACACCGTGCACAGTGCCAGCTGTCCTTCGCTTAGCACCATCGTGGCTGTCTGTAGGTTGTACGTTTGGCCAGCTGCTTTCGTGCTCCTACGGGCGAGTAAAAATTGACGATAAAACGGAAACGCACCCAATTCCTGCACGTTTGAAGGACGTCGTTTCGATTCGATTCCGTTTACGTTTCCCCCGGGCGAACGTTGGATGGGAAAACTAATTCAGGACACTTCACTTCACAGGATGCACTGGATGATGATGTTGCTTGCACACGGTCGGTGGCCCTTCTTGCGCCTTCCCTTTCCGCTACTGTTTGAATGAGAGAAACAAAATTAAACATCACAGACACCGGACAGAAGCTTCCCAAAATCAATATACCCCACTGGCACTGGTGCGTCTTTACGGCGTCGGGCCAATAAATTTCTTTCGTACGACTAAAAAGGGCTTTTGTTATGCTCCTTTTTGGTGGTGCACCAAATGCATCAAATGTGTGTGTGTGGGTTTTTTTTCCTTTCCCCCCATCGAAAGGCACTCCAATCAGCCGGTCGTCAGTCAGTCCACGACGGACGTGGATAGACAGCATAGTATCCAACCCCACCGAACTGCACGGAACAGCTGATCACGCGAACAAACAAATGTGAGGAAAACAACAAAAAACCAATCGGCCCTTCCAGCTGCATTATTGCAGCCGAAACACTTCGGTACCGGAGTGTGGCCGGAGCGAATTTCATATATTTTCCGCAATAAATCTAAAGGCTCGAGGTTTTTTTTTGTTGCGTTTTTGCATCTGACAGCGATTGTTTGTGTGTTTTGAAGCCGAATCGAAAATATGAGCCGGATCTGTGGGGTGCCGGATTTTTGCAAAAAAAGATTTATGGATATGAAACGTCTGCATGCACCAATCGTAATGGACAGAAGACGGATTCGCCTGCTTTTGGTATGAAATGTTTTCCCTTATCAGCTAAACAATACAAAGCTGCATAATGGCACAAATACCGAGCTCACTTACATCGTTTTGTGTTGGTGTGTTTTTTTTTTTGGTGAGCAAAATTCATAATCTACTGGAGCGAATGATCGCTTTTGCAAATGATCCAACCAATTTAGATGCATTAAGTGTGCTTTTATTTTGATAGCGGAAAATAATGGTTTGTGTTTGCCAGGGGATCATTTAACAAGTGGAAATAGCAACCACCCTTCTCGGATAACGATTTGGACACGTTTCGCACAAGTATTGAACACAAAAAATTTTTTCCGGAAAAACAAATCAAACGTCACGCATGCTGACCCTGCTGATGTGGCACGCTTGGAACTTTAATTGGGGACTGCAATGGGTTCTATCGAAATCGGTTTTTATTTCCTGGGTTTTCTAACGAACCTATCATTTTCTTGTTGTTTTCTTACTCAAATCTGCGAGGTAATCAAATTTCACTTTTATTCCTTTTCTTGCTATGATAACGTGCAATTCGCATTAGGATTTGTACTTCATTTTAAACCTTTAATTCCTCTTCTGTTATACCTCATTTTTGTCAACGGTATTTTAAATGTTTAACGTTTCATCCAGCTGTGCATTAACCGCACATTAAGCACTGCACAGTAACGGTGCAAAAAGCGAAAAAAAATAAAGAAATCAAAACAAAACAATAACCGCTAACTTCGGTGACACTGAATGCTGGCGCAGCCGGAGTCACCGTGAAGGCAAAGCGGCGCGACCAACCAATCAACACATCGTTCACATAGCAGTTATACCCGTCGCAGTTGGAGTTGAAAACAGCAAAAGAGCTAAAGCCACTCGAAACCGTTTACCCAGTCAGTGTCACGACCGAACGCACATTGTACGCCGCGCACTGCTCACCAGCTGCTTTGCTTTGAAGATTCAATGTCAGCTGTCCCAATCGTGTGACATCGATTAGCGCTCACAGGATGATCCCTACCGGCTGAGGAGAGACACAAATTTTCAGGGTAGCTGTCGCAACGAGTGCTTTGTTTGGGGTCACACTTTTGTGCATCGGTGGCATGGGAGCTTACGGTTTAAGAGACGGACCTCCAAGAAAGCAATTTTTCACACAGACCTCGACCCCACAACACACAGGTTGACATCGAACTTGCATCTTGTAGCCTTTTTGGTGCAACTTGTTGCAAACGCACCACGAGCGGCGTTATTTTCTCTTCACCGCTCGACCCGAGGCGCTTGGAATGGATCTTGGCCATTCCGGTTCGACATTTCACGGCACCGCGAAGCACCTGAACTTCAACAAATGGCGTCCACAATCAGATACAATCCTACAGCCGCTGAGTTTTATGGCCACAAGTTTTGATGTGGCATGCGTGTTGCCGTGTTGTGATGTTTAAAAATTTTCGTACCAATTTCACACCACACTCATGTAACACTCTACGAATCGGCTGAATATAATTATTACAACGCGTGTTTAGGCGGCATTTGGTGTGTTCGTTTTTCTGCTCTCAACATCACCAGTGTTGATGAAATTAGTTCAATATCGCCGGAACCTGTGCCAAGTTTGTCATTCCTACCCCACTCCATTTCTCATCAGCAGCCGAGAAGCTTCTCCGTTCGATTGGCCTTTTTTAACGTTCAAAATACGGTTCCATTTTTACGGCAGCGAAACCATGTTTCGCCACACCACACCCGCGATACCACCTGTCGTAAGCGTAGTGCACCCAGTGGTTAGCATAGTATCAAGATTATGTTTACATTTTGAATGAATTGATTTTTATTTTTGAAATCGATATAAAAAACGAAAGACTTCAATGAGAGATTTGATTTGGTAAGTGACGAACCCTCCGGGAAACAATGTAACGTTGGAGCAATGTTTGTTTTTATATCCTTTTGATTTGATTGACGAGTTTTTGGAGGATTTTTTTTGAAAAATATGATCACATATAATAACTCATAATCACTCAACAACTAGCATATTTTTCACAAAATGTTTAATTCGTTCACTTTTTTCTCTCAAAAACATAGATCACTCACTTTTATCCACTACACGCACGAACTGCAATAGTTCCACCTCAAACTAGTTCGCGTTACGCACCGAAACACGCTTTACGATGCCAAGCGTTCGATGCAAACGATCATTAGCGCGCGACGATCAACGCGAAACTGAGCGGCATCTAACGGGCTGCCGTAGTCGCTTCGGTCACACTTGCCGCGCGGCTCATCGAACCGATCGCCCCATGGTGGTGGTGGTGGTGGTATCGATCGAACTAGCGCTAGATTTTCACGGTCACCGGTGATAAATGTTGCGCTTCACGTAAAGCGCACGCTGGGCAGAGGAAGCGATTGAGCTGGTTCCGAAATTAAGCTGCTGCAGCTTGGTTGCCCGTTTGTGCATCTCGGCTACGAGTTGGTACGATTAGAGGGCGAGATTAAACCGAACCAGTTGAGTCTTGTGCAAAGCACGAATAATATGACCGCTGACCGCTAGAGTGTGGTCGGTGGGTGCATCCCAGTCGACCCTCCGACAGGGCAGATGCTTTTTCACTGTTTTTCGATTCCGATTACGAAAAGAAGCTGTGTGTCAACGGTTGTAAATCGATTATTTACACCAATAATCGGAATCGGTTCAACGCTTTGTGGGGTACCAGCTTAATCAAATAGCTTCACGGTTGTGATTAGAAGAATTTTACTTAATCAACGATTAATCAGCGTCTGGTGTAGCTCTTTTTTTGGGAATGCTTTTAAACTTTCACAATGAAATCTGCTGCATCTGATAAATTGTTTCGTATTAAAGATGTTTTTTTTAAATAGCTTCAAATGGCAGGATAGGGAGCCTTTGCTACGAAGAGACGGTCCGGATGGGGTTTGATACGCGTTTCTGCCGTATGGAACCGGCGCCGTTTATCACATATACCACATTCTTTTTTTCAAAAATAAAATCTGTTATAGGAACGTAATTTTCTTCCATGAACAAAAGGAGAATTTTAAATGACATAGCTTCAAAAATTAATTCAATATACTGTCACATGTAAAAATCCTTAAATCCTCGTAAATCGGGAGAAGTCTGCAAGAAAGTAAACAATGGATAAAATAATTAAATCCTCAAACGACCTTACCTTATCCAAAACTAATCGATCACTGTACCATGTCAAATTTAATTCTACTAGTTTCGTTCCTCCTCTCGTACGGTAACAATAGTGCGGGGAAAACGTATCATCCACCATCTACAACGAAGTTATCCCGTCTAATTTAGCACGTCAGGCGCATTTTCGCGAAAGCTCATCACCATTTTCCCCATCGCATGGAAACGTTATTAAGCATCCCTCCCAGCCACAGCCAATTTGCAGTCCGATTTGCGATTCGCTTTCCACCCAATCTGATAGTCAGTGAATCACTTCCGGTCGGCTTGCGTTTTTATTCACTCCCTGAATGGTTCGTTCCTGCCTTGCAGCGTCAGCAGTGCCGCTTCAGGGTAGTGAAAATCCATATTCAACTGAGCGGTTCTCCTCCCTAGCCAGGGGGAAGAAGGCCACATGTAAAGCTAACGAAACGAACAATAAAAGGCATCATATTTTAAAACGCAGGACGATTTAACGGAACTAAGGGAAGTAGATTGCCGTGGGGAAGCAATGACTAGGAAAATGGAGCACGATTCGTAGTACATCATTTTGATGAAGGAGGGAAAACCAGGACACGAAAGGAAGGTTCAGTGAGGCGCTACAATTTTGCGGCCAACAGATAGGAGTAACGATAGGTGATCGACTAGCTGGAACTAATATCAATTAGCATAATTTAAAGCAATACTTTCCGCAGGCTGACTTTCTGATGGAACAATCATGACGCTGCTTGTCTAGACGTTGATACATGTTTTATTCTGTATGCATCGAGGGTGCACACTTTACAGCTCTGCTAAGGGAAACAACAGAGCAGTGTAGGTATTTTACACAATTTACGAGAAATTCGAACCTTTGGACATTGGGGTGAAGTAAGAGTGAACAGTCCTTTACTTGAATATTTAATTAATCATTTATACAGTCCTTATCGTGACTATATGGTCATTTGTTTCTGAGAAGGAAACATTACACAGATTGATGTAAATCATGATGTATGTTTAATTTTAAATGAATATTGCATATTTTAATGAAAACTTCTTCTCATTTCATGTAAAACGGTAGTCCGTTTTAATGACTCAAAACTTTCCTTTTTTGCTTTTTTTGCTCCATGTATCTTTAATAATAAAAAAAATGTAACAACTGTCAATTTTACAGTGCGTAACATAACTGTATTTGCTACCAGTTTTTAAAGAATAAAGTAGAATGTTGAAGTGATGGATAAAAATGAAGGGCGTCGAATGAACTAATATTGATTTTGCATGATTTTGGCAGATTTTTTTTGAGGAAATTTAGCAAAATTTTAAAAATTGATTTATTTTAAAGCGAATTGGTAGCAATAAGATTCTTTTCAAACAAATAATGCTTTAGATTAAAAAAAGAACAAAAAATTATAAAAACATAAAAAATTATAAAATTTTGAACATTCCTCAAGGCTCATTTTTGCGCCAAGTTTTGCCTATAACTCTGTTGGTATCCAACGAATCGCCAATCTTTAACCTGTGGTCGATAGATGGTAACAATGGCTACATTTTCTTCTTGGACGGCCTTGCCCTCAGATGTCTGTGCCAGAAGTTATTCGAGGAACCAAGTTCCTTACCCTGTTTGAGAAAATGTAAAATTTTCCTCATTTTTGAGCAATTCAGCAAAATTTAAAAAATTGATATATTTTAATGCGAATTTGTTGCAATAAGTTTCTTTTCACTCAAATAATGCTTTAAATTAAAAAAAGAATAAAAAATCAGCAAAAATTTAAAAAAAAATTTCCACTCGAAAATTTCATAAGCCTTACCCCTTACGTTTTTTTTTGAGAAATTTTGCAAAAAAATTAAATTGTTTTTTTTTTAATGCCAATTGGTTAAAATAAGTTTCTTTTCACTCAAATAATGCTTTAAATAAAAAAAGAACAAACAATTATAAAAAAATAAAAAAAAATCTATAAGTTTGCCAATTTGTTAACGAAACTCGTTCAATACAACGTTTCAACTCACTATCTCACTCTTACTCACTTTGCGCAACTCTATATCAGACGCATCCATCCATCCATCGAGTCCCGAAACACTTCCAACATTTATGAAAAAGGCAGAATAACAAGCCAATCATTTTTGTGGCGTCTGGACGTTATCTTAAAAAAAAACAGCATGCACTTAAAAACATCACTAATTATTTTATAAGCTAAATGCGTTGTAAATGGCTTGTCAAAAAATTATGTTTTAATCATTTCCAAAACAAATATTACGCTTGCCGATAAAGCCATAAACTCATCGAGAAAAGGAAGGATATATTGCCTTAAAGAGCCCTCTACCAAGCTGTCAAGCAAGGTTTGGCTGGTTTTTTGGACAGTAGAAACTTCAAGAAATCGAACCTCCAAACTGCTGACGAAAGCAAACCCGATCCCCTTACCGACCCGACACCGGTTTTTTGGCAAACGTTTTGCCTCATGTCTTCATTGCCATTATCAGCAGCACGTGCCCAACCAGCGGGTACATCGGGTAAACGCACAAGACGTAATCGATCGATCGGACAATGCTACACGCTTTACGCACGCACGCCCCAAAGGTGCACGAAGACGGCAACCGTTGACGTTGATTGGGTTGGGTGTGGGTTGCATGTAGTATCGCACCACCCGCCCGGGAGGGTGAATGGTGATCCGCATGCAAATGAGCTAATTAAGTCCTTCTGTCGGTCGGTCCGAATAAGACCGTGCAAGTGCAAGGAACTTCCTTCCGACTAGTGGCCAGTGCTGTCCGTGCAAAGTGATGGAGTAGGTCGTTGTTTTGTTTTTTTTTGGGGAAGGAAGGTAATGAAGTTTTCGGCAATGTTTACATGGGTAAATGATGCAACTGCTGATGGGGAGAGAAGGAAATGTAACCGTTTACTATCAATTAACCCGATTTTATTTCGTATTTTGTGATTACAGATTTGCACGTACCTTTAGCAAAAGGGAATGATTTATTGGTGTAAAGAAATGAGTTTGTTTGTTGTAGGCGATTGCCTTTTTTGAGTAGTAATTTCGACTGGAATTGAACAACGGAAAATATAACAAAAATCGAAATAATTTATTTTGGAGGTATGTCCGTCAAACCACGGCTAATAAAAACGTTATATCAATATGTTTTTTTAATGCTTCCTTGCTTCAAAACTGGTTCCGTAACGGAAAAATACACGCTAATGTCCTTGAACCAAAGCAGCAACGCATTTGTATGAAACCGAAACTATTGTCAACATTTTGCTAAACCGATTTCACCAAAAATGGAATCTTAGCCGGGCCTCTCTTTCTCATTCGGGAAGCTTCTATTTGCCATATGCAAGCATTAGGTATGCAAATGTATTTAAACCGGCTAAAACCGTAGCGTTAGTTTTGTTTCAGCTATATTTGTCTTTATTCCGGAGATGGGTCATTTTGTGCACATTTATATTCATTTGTAAAAAAAAGCTTTATTATTTAAAGAGGTGATTTATATATTGTCAGAAAAAAGTATAAATTATAAGTCTGCTCATATGCGTTTGTACGATCGAACAATGGAACCATAACGGTGTTTGTTTCCTGTTCGTGTTTGGTGTAACTAAATGCTTCAGTTGTGTTATGAAACATTGCAACAAACAAGAATGTTGTTTCATGCTTACGTTGTTTGAACATTCTATAAATTGTGAGAAGTTGTAAAATATGCAACATATTTGTTATGTTTCCTTATCCTCCAAAGTCTATGCTAACATCCGTTCGTTGGTTCGCTGGAAGACTTGTTTCAATGTCTTGGCCCGGCGCACACAATGGCGCTGCTGTGCATAACCATCCGCACATGCGTTTGCTATGCACAGTGTGTCGGATGTCGGATGGGGCCATCGTATGCCTATCGTTTACCACCCCAAAAACACCATGGCGCACTTGCTTGCCCGAGACACGGCCCCGTGATCGAGATGGTTTTTGTGTTTACTTCTCACTCTATCTCTCTCTCTCTCCGTTGCATCCACTCTTTGTCGCACGACACAACACGTTGAACAATTTCAATTGCTCAGCCTGTGCCATCGAACTTGACCTTAGCCAAGGATTGGATTAGATCGATCGCGCGGCCACTTTGTTATTTTATACGAACGTTGAAGGTTACGCTACCATTACCGAAAAAGTGCTGCTGACGGAAGTTTCCAACCGCAGCGAGGTGGAAGTGAGAAAGAAAAGTGAGAGTGAGCAAGAATTCTCAAGGGGAAGAACTACAGGATGGATAAATAAGACATTGCGAGGCAAGCTGGTAACGACTTTGTTAAGCTGTTCTCACTTTTCTGTTGATACTGCTCAACGTTCAAATAGAATGATCTCGATGACAACCGAAAAAGATTTCTTTGAGGTTCACAAACAGTTAAACGTTTAAGCGATCTTCTCATTTATCAACATTAAATCGCCATTTTCTTTTTTCTTTTTGCTTTTATGCGTTTAATTTCTAACACCCTTAGGGCAAGCTCAACAAACCCTTTTACCACACTCACGTCACTCACTACAAACGATCGTTGCATGTCGGAGGTTCCTCGCTTACATCGCGTACAAATCCGAAGCTCTTGAATCGGCGACGATCGGTTAGGACGATAGCTTCAAGGTCGACACAGCCCTACACAGCTCCAAATTGCATTTAAATCGGTTGCCGTTTGAAGCAAAACCGGTTCAAAACCCTTCAACAAAACTGGGTGATTATGCGACCGAAGTGAGCGAGCGGTTGATGATCACTTTCAACACTAGCGATCCACTGTCGATGCAAAGGGTGAAGAATTAATAATTCACGGTCAATTGAGAGTGTGAAGAAAATGGTGCGGATGCCCTGTAAGCGATGTAACAGCTTAATTAGACAAACATAATTAATTTGTTAGTAAACATTAGACGTTCCTGTTATGGTGGAAGAGAATAAGATGTCCGGAAAGTTTCTTCTAACTTGTGATATGGGACTGCCGATTAAGTTGGTACTATTTTTAATTAGTTCCTGCTATCCATATACGTACCATTAAAGTGATCATTAAGTCGATCTCGTTTGATGTATGCTCTTGAAAAAGCTAGAAACTCCAACTCCATTGCACTCCATGTTGCTTAAAGGAAGGATATTAAAATGTCGCTTTCGAGAAATCAATTAGTCAAAACCAACTCTAGTGAACAGAGAACTTCCGGACCCGTTTGTTGAATCGGTACCGATCCCTACTCCCTACCGATTGCTGCAAGCGTGCTACAATGTTTCACTTGACATTTGCCTTCCGAACGTTCTGCCATACGTCTAATCATACGTCTAATCTCTGCGGTCATTTATCCACTTAAAAACCGCTACAACGGATCCGTCACGAGCCGACAGCAAACTAATGTCATCATACGCCCCTGGTTTGCTCTACCTTGAACCTGCACGGGGTTTTTTTCTTTGCAAAATGATTTCACCGTTTTTGGGGTGAATGGGTCTTTAACCCCGGCGCCATACATTGTTCGAGATGGTTTTGCACCGAAAGCCAACTTGAGGAATTAAAATTTGCGTGCAGAATGACTCAACCGTAAGCCGTCACAGGTCAACCGTGGGTCATAAAAAGACACTAAACGTATGTTAAGAATGTTAGAAGCAGTCTCCACCTTGTGTCAAGTGCGTTAAAAAGCATTGCATGAACTGCAGTGGGGAAAAAGGTGGCAAATGCACTAATAATTGTTTCCGTCTAAGGTTTTTGACGTATTGCTTTAGTGGCGCCTCCATAACCTCAAACATTGTGGTGTCTGGGTGTACGTAAGTGGATAGGCCTTTCCTTAAACCGGTCGGTCAGTGTTGCCAGTCCACTCGCAAGAACGAACGAAGAACGATAGTTTACGACAGACGACTTCCTGAACCCAACTCACTTCTGCACACAAAAAAATAAAGCTCCCGTGTACGTAGACGTGCCTACAGAACAATCGGAAGCGGTAGTTTCCACGCCTGGAAAGTTGTTGGAAGCTCATGTGTGGCCGACGGTCATAATTAGTCGTTCGGTGCAATAGAAGAATCAATTGCCTTATGTCGGAGGGTTGTTCAACTTGCTGTGGAGTACCTGCTCTATGGCTATTCGGATGCTACTTAGCGTAGTCTCAAGCCTGAAGTCTACCCAGACTATCGTGTGGCGGAAGCGATTTATTTCCTGCGATAGCCCCTTCACCATTTGTTGGATGCAAATCCTTTATCGCTTGATGGCATGCACTTGGTTGGTTATTTGTTCACGGTGTGGGGGGGACATTAAACATCTTCATCAGCTGTACCTCACCTGTTGTAACTTTTCCCTGAGTTTTCATCGACCATTGAGTACATTCCTCACATTATTTAATTGCAGGAAAAGCTGCTTAGTAAGCTGGAAGAAAGTGAACTGGAACCTCCAACATCGCAGGAAGATGAGTGCGTCATCTGCATTAATGCACGTGCGACTATGCAGACGTCACCGTGCGGCCATCGGGTCGTGTGCCGCCGGTGCTTCGTCAAAACCATCCAAAGTGCTGTCGCGCAACGGTTGCTTCCGTTGCGGTGTGTCATCTGCAGGTAAGTAAACTTTGAGGCGCAGAATGCAGAGAAGAAATTTACCTTTTACCCGGTTTGTTGTAATTCGCACAGGGCAAGAATAAACCGTCTTACGTCGGGTTCCACTTCTTGGCGTTTGCAAGGTTCGGCCAGCACGTACTCGATGGGTAGCAAGAGTTGGAGCGTTCCCGGCTCTGCCAGTTCGTACAGTGTTGATGCACGGGTTACCCAATCCGCCAGCCTGTACTCGATGAGTTCGGGTTCGTCGTGCGTGTCCGGTATCTCGAACATGTCCAGCTGTTCCGGCACGTCCGGTACGTCCGGTATGTCTTCCACATCGTCAACCAGCGGCATGACGGATGGTTCGCTGCACGGTCACAGCCATCGGCACGGTACGGGCGGATGCACTAGCAGCTGCAGTACGAGCGGTTGCCTCGGTGCCATTCCACGCAACCCATCCTACCAACATTATCACAAAAAAGGACAATACTACCTGAAGGTATGAGCCATGTCGAAAAATAGTCCACTGAAATGCTATTCTGACTTTTTTTCTTTTACCTCCCAACAACAGAATCGTATTCCGGAGATGCCAAATCGGTTGCCACCGATCATTGAGTTCAAAAGTCCAACACGCCACAGAACACCTTCCCCAGCGAATCCGGGTGCACGGTTCAAGTAAGTTGCAGCTGGGAACGAACGTTGACAGAATAGGAAAAGCTCAGCTCTCCCAGGCCCAAAAAGTTTTTCGGGCAACAAATTATGCAACGTAGCATTATCACGCGATGTTGGCGAGCGGCCAAGCAAGAGTTACAAAGTGTTTCCGATTCCATCCTTCGTCCCTTTTGTTCCCTCTCCCCCTCCCCCTTCCGAGATAGTCATACTTTGATGCCAAAAGTGTATCTCTCAATACACTCCTTATTTCCTTGTTTTACTTCCACCCCGAAAGCTTCAAGCGTTACGCTATGTACTCGCGTTATAGTGGTACTTTCGCTTTGTTTTTCGGGGGGTTTCTTTGTTAACAAAGGACACACAGGAACTGTAACCATTGTGGTGCTAGCTAGCTTTGTTACCAGCAGCGAGAATAGCTTCCCTTCAGCAGTTGTTTGCCATTTGTTTCAGCACCAATTTGTGTATGTTCATCTTTCTGCACGCCGGTAGAAATTTGGAGATGGTAATGTGGTTGTCTAAAGGAATAGAAAGAAAAAAAAAATGGCCACCATTTCCACTGGCTTGTGGCCAACAAAGTTTGCCATAATTCTGTGTGAAGCAGAAGCAAAACACTTTGGCAAACCATGTGGTAAGTTTTGTTTTTCCTTACCACACCGCCGAGCAGAATGTGGTGGAAGAACCTCCTTCGGTGTGTTTTGCATTTGGAAAATGGAACGATTTTTAAATCTTATTAGACCGAACAGTGATGATGGCACAATGCCTCGAACGATGACGTTCAATGAAGCGATGCTTGTTTGGGGTTTGATCGTTTGAAAATATTTTTAATTTGCTAAATTTTATTTTTCTAATAATTTTAGTCTAATGAAGTTTTTTAAAAATTTAAATATAAAAAAGGATTATAAATTCACTTTAATAGCCCACTGTGCCAAAAATAACGCTTTACGCCTAAATGTATGCAATAAGTTGTGCCAACGAATTAGATCGTTTTCAAATTCGCCGAAAGCTCTTAATATTACTTTTTCAAGCAAACCATATACTAAATTTGCTAGAAAATATTTTCATTTAATAAAGCAATTATATAATACCACTTAATTGACAAATTTTCGTATTTATCACACGTTGCAGATATTACACCCAGCCAGGCAAACCGGCGAACCCGGTCGAATCGATACCGTTGATGACGGTGGAAAAGATCGGTCCAGCCAAATCGGGCCCCTCCAAGCTTGGGCTGAACGCAAAAATAGCACCCGTTGCATCGAAATCACCCATCAACAAAACGAACATGGCCACGGGCAAACCGGTCACAACGTCACTCATAACGGCCGTCAACAGTTCCACGCCAAAGGCGCGCGTTCTGTCCGCATCGTCCTCATCGGCTGGCCCTTCCGGTTTAAGCGGTGGCAGCAGGGCAGTAGGGTGCGGTGACAGCAGTGGCATGGGTTGCAGCAGTAGCTCGTTGGCAAACAAGCAGGACGAAAAGTATGACAATAAAAAGAACGAAACGATCGAGAAGAAAAAGAAAGAGGAAAAAGCCAAACAGAAGGCGGAAAAGGAAGCCCGAAAGGTGAGTGACTAATGACTCACGCAACAGAAATGGGTGGTTTTTAACTAAATTTTTATTATAAAACTAATTTATTTTAGGAAGAAAAACGCATTGCCAAAGAGGAGGAAAAGCTTGCGAAAATGCTTGCAAAGGAGGAGAAAAAGCGTGGCAAGCGGGAAGCAAAGGAAGCACTGCTAGCACACGAAGGTGGAAGTGGTCTAAAATAAAGCAAAAGGAAAAGCCGAGAGATAAAATAAAAGAAGAAAAAAAACGCAATAAATCTAGCTTCCAAAGCATCAAAACGAGACGACGACGAGAGCAGCAAGCTGAACAGAAGTGAAACGTGGTTTCAAGGTGCGGCTGGTTTTAGAAGCTGCTTCAGTGCGGGTAAGGAGGTTCCTCTAGGGAACACGATCTAAAAATCCACACAACAATGGTTTTTTCGACTGGCCTTGTACTCTGTTCGTTGTTGCTTGTTAACTAACTTTTGAAAATCAAACACTTTGGATCATATTGATTCATTTCTGGTTTCTTTTTTTCTTTTTCGAAACTATTTTTTTTTCAATAATCCACGGTAAGACTTATTAAGCAACTAATTTGTTTAGGTTTCGATATACACGTACGTCGGTAAGCTGGTAGCTGTAAAGGATAATAATTATTGCTTTGAAGGTTAACGCGTTTGCAAAAACCAAAAAATTGCAACAACAAAAATCATCTAACCTTAGAGGGCATTTTGTAAAGAAACAGTAGACAAAAACAACATATCACATTCATCCCACAGTAGCTAAACCGAAACCCCGAAGCGCATAAAGTAGAAAAAAGCAAAAATGCTATCAATCAATAGCTACGAAAATGGTGCATTGTGTCGGTGTGTGTATGTTAGATGATTAGTTCACTCTCCTTTTCACTATCTATCTCAAAACAGTTGTTTAGAGGTTAGTAGAACAGATATAACGGCGTAGCATCAGTAGACGAGTTTTGCTCATGGCAATAAGTGTAAAATCTATGTTCCTATGCTGCATTAGAAGCTGGGTTGTATGTGAAAAACACACAATGATAAGCCCAACCAAGAGTTGTAACACATCATGCCGTGAGGAATTTGTGATTTTGTTTTTTTTTTTTATTTTGTTATTAAATTCACATTTCCCTCCTAGTGTAGAACGATTCCCACCACCAGACTAGGCAAATCCTTTCCACCAAATTCAAATTTAACTGTTTCATGCAAAACTCATGATAAAGTCTCTCTTCTAACTGCAACCACTACCGTTCCCCATCACGTTCAGTACATAATCAGCAACTTTTAAATGCACCCGTATTCGTCTGTTTTTTATATCCACTGGGAACCGATATTCCTTATCGCATACGATCACATACGCGAATACACAAAGCTCACTGTGATAGGTATGAAGTTGTGCGCGAATGGCAGATCGGATTGATGAACGAAACAAGAAGAAAAGAAAAAAGCGGAAGGAAAAACGTTCAAATCCTTACGAAAATAAAAAAAAACACTTAAAAAAGAAAAAAGGAATCTCGTAATAATCGTTAAAAAAAAGATAAAAAAAAACAAATCAATAAAAAAAGAAGTTAAAAACAAACTTGTAAGTAGCTAAACGCGTTGAGCAAAACCGATGCGCATGAATGTTAAAGCAATGCTGGTTTGGGTGTCTGTTATGTAGCCAAAATATGAAAATGAAAACAAAAAAGAGAAAACTAACGAAAAAAAAACAAAGTAGTTGAAAATGCTGAAAACAAAAAACGGAGAGACAAAAATTGTTGTTATAGAATTTTAAACCTAAAACCCGCAATCTAGTATGACCGGAAAAATGGGGTAATCCTTTCCGCATGTAATGCATTTTAGATTTTGCTACGAATACAAAAACAAAAAAAAACCATAACCCAAGGTTCACACAAGGAAGAATACTAAGGTACTAATAAGAATGTTCTAAAAAGTCTTCAGGTCACGTACACGTACACGAGTAGAGTAAATGTTTCTGTAGGTGATAGATGAGAGAGAGAGAGAAAAAAAACGTCCCAATAACAGCAATAATGTTTTCCGATCCTTGAGATTAGTGTGTAGAAATGTGTGTGTGTGTGTGTTGCATGAAAGGAGGGAGAACGAGTTTTCCAAGAGAGAGAAAGAAAGAGAGAGAGAAAGGTAACCGTTACTTATAGTTATCCGAGGTCCACTAACTTGAAACTATCCCGTTGCCAAACATAAAGGAGCTGTAGTAAGTGATCATTAAGTGATCTTTATTTTAATCTCCACATTGCATGCAAACAGGAACTACGAAAAGGAACATGTCTAACAGTTGTGGATAGCAGTCAATTGAGTATGAAAATCGGAAATTAAATGTCAGGTCTGGTAGTGCTCTGGCATGTTGCCGTCTACACTGAAAATACGACACGACATATCGAACCAAGGCGTGAAATTGTACTAAAACAACATTAATCAGTGTTGATTAATTATTTAAAATTATTTTATTTCATTATTTCATGACATCTGTTAGAGCGCTTCCTGCCTAATTCAAACACAACCCAGGTAAGGATTATGTTGGAACTTATAGCATTGAAGTTACAAAATCCACTATCACTAACTTCTACTAACAATACTAGCATACAATGTAACTTGGTTCCTTCTTTGCTAAACACACGTTCTCTCATACTGACTACCCTTTAAGAAGGTAAATAATAAAGTTAAAAAAACACTCCACACATCTGATAATAAAAAAGGATAGTAATAGCATTTACTAAGTAGAAGTGAGTGGAAAACGCGGTGCTCGTATAGTGAGGAGGAAGAAACGGGAAAAGCTACCTCCTTAATAAAGAACACAAATCAGAACATACACATAAATGCAACCACAAATGGGACAAAAAAGATGCAAAAAAAAGAAAACCCCTACGTAGTAGAAAACTGTTAGTGTGTGTGTGATTTTTGTTACTAAAACTTCATTTAGGAGAACAAAAGAAAGGAAAATGGACTTGTAGTATTTTTTTAACTGAATTATGAACGCAGGGTCGGGCAATCTAAATTTACAGTATTATTTGTACTTTAGGAAAAAAAGGAATAAAAAAATAGTTTGCTTCTTCCAAAAAAGCTTCTTCCAGGACGAAAAAGGATGTCACATTGGATGTTTTTTAAAAAATAAAGTCGCCTAAACGTATGCAATTATTCTTCAAATGGATTCTATTACTTCCAGATGCAATGTGTATTGCATACCTTTAGGTGCCTAAAATGAGCTGCAAATTCATTACTATAAGACATTCTTTTTCGAGCAAAAAACCAAACAATCGATGCATACGCTTATGACGATCTTCACCCAATCCAACGATCGAACATTAGTTTAAACTGTTTTCTTTCTTTTCTACCTTGTGTAAGCGTTCTATCAAACCGTATGCGTTACTATTCATTGTTAGCAATTGTTGTTTAGATGATATACTAAGGACATATGTGAAGAACGATGACTGAAGCGATTTAGCATTGCTCGCAATCCGAGCAGAAAGGAATGCGTTTTTGGAAGAAAAAAAAATCCGAAAGAACGAAATCAGTGCAACAGAAAGCGCATGGAAGGCAATAATGGTATGTTGATTTTTTTATCATAAGATTAAGTTTTTAAAACAAACATACGAGTGGTTTGCTGCAAGAAAACGAATAACTAAAACCCTTCCTGTATAACTATTACAACAAAACAAAACAAAGCAAACGAAACAAATAAAAAGCCACAATAGCTTTTGACAAATAAAGATATGTTAAAGTCATAAAACAAACTCTCAATCAATTGTTCTTTGTCGTAACATTTTGTTTTTTTTTCTTTTTGGGGGAGAAAATCTTCTTTTTTTAGAATACTTTTATTGAAATCATTCTGTGGTTGGGATTTCTGAGAGAAGCCGCAGTCGAATTAAATCTATTACATAAATAAATGAAATGGTGTGCACCGGTGTAATACCTATTGACGGACGGCTCCATATTCAACGGCTTTACGCTGGATACATTCATCGATCTTTGACTGGTAGACGATCGGTACCTGGTTCTTGCAGTTGTAGCCTCCTAGCTTGTGAATGATCGCGTGATCGAAGCAATCGATCGTACCATCGCCATTGCAGTCCTGTAATGGAAGAAATGAATTCCACTCATTTATGAAGAAGCATGTTAAAAACATATTTATTCCGATCTCGATCTTACCTGTCCAAACTTTCGCATATAACCCTGGACAGTTCTGGCCGCACAGTACGGTTCGTTGGCACAGTTCGCATAAGCTGAAAATATATTTCAATTAATATTCGCACAAGAACACATCTTAAAAACCAATCGCTGACTCACCATTCTGAGAGTCGGGAGTATCACCCTGCTGGACAGGCTTTCCGGCATCGGTCCAGTAGGCCCAGGTAATGCGGAACATGCCGCACACATCGCCATTGCACCGTAGCGATGCATCACATCCGGACGATGCCTCACAGATGCAGGTTAGACACACATCCGTTACAGGATTTTCGAGTGCTTCGGGAGCTTTTGAAAGAAACGCGGAAAAAAAGGATATAAATGAAACGATAAATAAAACACAAATAGAAACAACCAACCGGGAAGTAAAAGTTATTCATTGTACAGGGCCCCAGGTTCTATTGTATTGTCCTCGAACAAAAATGTGGCCTTCAAGCGGTACGATTTATGGTATACAAAGTCGCTATGAAAGCTGTCCGGTACGTATGATTACATACATTTACCCATCGTATCGCATCCATTCAAAACGCTGTAGATGGCTTATCGCACCATCGCAACCGGGTGATTGAGTGTGAGCAGATGGAAAAGGTTATATGCTGATGATGCTGTAGCTGATTACAGGAGGAAACGGTAGGAATCAATCAATTTAAATCAATCAATCGCTTAAACAAGGCTATAATTGTATGCCAGCCAGAATGGTCAATAGAATTTACACCGTGCTGAGTAATGATTGCCTTTCCCTGCGGTTATTATGTGGTAGAACATCCGTTTCTTAACCACTCCTCGATGGTGTGAGTTATGCTAACATACGCTCAATTGGCGTACACAAAAGGGACGATCAATCTTCTATTGAGGTGTTATTATTATCGCCATGATTTCTTGTATGAGTTTTGTGGTTAAATAAAAGGAAGTTCAATTTTTCCTTAGATGGCTTGAGTCATCGATAAAAAGAATCCAGAGGCTTGTTGGGAGTTGAGCATTAAGAACCTGAACATATGTTATGATAAAGGTTTTAATTTCTTTACTGCAATGAAGCTCTTATCAACATGTTTTGAAGACCCTTCGGGTAATAAAATAATTATTGAAGCAATTTTTAGTCCCCTGTTTGTGTGAAGACTCCTAATTGTTCATTGGTGAGATCGTCATTTGAGTATTGTTTGAAGATCTGATCTTTCTCGGTGCTGAGATCTTGATTACTGGATTGTTACTCGTAGTAGACTTAGCTTCTTAGCTCGTAGGACGACCCTAGTTATGGGAATGGATATTAGTAGCTTCTTAAATCCTTTAGAGCTATTATTGAATTCTTTGAAATAGGTTTCATACTTCAACATTGCTTTCGGCTATCCAATTTATTGGAAAAACTTGATTACTTGGAGCACCAGCCCAATAGGATGGATTAATAAGGAAATGCTCAGGAACCTCCATCGTAAGATCAATATGCTACCGACAGAGAGAAGAATTCCTCCAAAATTAACAGAATTTGAAAATAAAAAAGTTAATGCAATCTTCATACAGTTCCGGCAGCTCCGTGTCACTAGATTTTTCAGTTCCTCCTCAGTAATAAGAAATTGACAACAAGAGACGATTGTGACATAAATACTATACTATTACTACAACTTTTTTGCAAAAAAGAATCAAGATTAATATAAGGGAAGTATGACGAATTTTCACCTTTACATATTTAGTTTGAATGGATCAATACGAAACAAACAAATGCATGAAAAATGGATTCCTTTTTCCCAAACCTAACTTCGCTCTCGCTGATGCATCCTTAAACGTTACTCACTGGCCATCAAATATCAATTATCTCATACCCGAAGAAAGTTTCTTTAATATTTTTTTCCTGATCTTTGATGGATTAGTTATTAGTCTGCTAAGTTAAAATCTTGCCAGCAAATACAATAACGGAGCAAAGTTGTCCAACTGTGAGTTAAACAAGTCAGCAATCATCAGACAGCTATCCAACAATTGAGTGATTGAAGAAATGTTAGAAAACCCTTGAAGCATCAAATTAGGCGAAGGATAAAATCACCCCCAAAAATGGTTCTCAACCAAAGTGACAAAACAGTTAACACCTTAATAATTATATACACTTAAAAAGCGAAAAAAACCCCCCGGGGCTCTTTCCTTGACTCCTCTGCGACCTCCTCCAGTAGACCATTTCAAACTGTACCCAATTTTTACTGGAAACAATTAATCATTTAAGCGCGTGGCACACGAAATAAAAAAAACAACTTCGTCCCGTTATGAAACGGAATCCCCCGAAGATAAAGTCTGCTCCAAAAAAGGCTCTTAAGATGATAAGTTTGGCAGCCAAAAAAAACAATAAACTGAGTCCTCAAGTCATCGGTGGTGAAATAGGCGAAAAGCCAACACCGGAACCGGTTCCAATGAACCTCAAAAAACACAGGGATTCGGAGCGCAGACAACATCAAGGCCAAGTGGCCAACCGTCAAGATCGAGAGCTTTTTTTTTGGTCGCGATCGGGTCGTAAACAAAACCTCGTAAACAAAGCCGACGTAAGATATCACACATAAACACACAAAGCGCTTGGGGAATCAAATTCACGACATTGCAGATTGCGGGACAATCGCGAACTGAGCTGTGCAAAAAACAAAACCGGTTACTTGAACGTATTTCTTTGTTTTCCTTATCGCGAATGATTATGTTATTAAAATTCTTCCCTAGTTGAGAGATTATTCTTCGTCTGCGTTCGATGGCGATCAGGTCAAGAAGGTTACAATCAATCGGGAAAAAAGTTGTTCCCCGGACAAAGTATGATATCATATTAATAAACAGTTATTACCAGATTACAACAGCTTGTGAAACAATTATCGTTCATTTATGTAGATTAGTTGTGTTTCACAACAGTAAGCATATTATTATTGTAGCACAATGCAAATAAATCATTCTCGACCCTGTAGGGGACACACAAGCAAAATGATTCCCATTCCCATTTAGCACTTTGGAACTCGCCGTGCGACAAACAGCAAACGTTGAGTCATACTTTATCGAGTGTTTGCGATCAAAAAACGTTGCAATTGTTGTGCTTCCGCTACAAGTTTTGCGATAGACAGATAATATGTTTGTGTCATGTTTTTTTTAAATAATAAAAAAAAAATTAGCGAAAAATACACGAATTTCTTTTATAAATATACACTTTTTCACAACTTACCGATGTGAGAAACATCTGCCATTACGCTGCTAAACCCGACAGCAATGAAACACAAACAGACGATCACGAACGATTTGGGGTCCATTTTTGGGTACTACTAAAGCCCACGCGCACAACACGAAACGGATGTAAAACGATGGAGAACGCAACAAATGGATCGTCACCAAAGCACCAAAACACCAGAAGGATAAGGCGTCCGCTTTACTCGCGTTGATCTTACCGACTGAATCTCGCTGATCGCTGGTTGTTGATCGCGAGCTTCGCTAGCTTGGTGTGTCTTTTAAGAAGGGAGCACACAGCCTTATTAAAAACCTTGTGTGGCTTTTGATCTTGTGTTTGTGATTTGCATCTCTTCTTGATGCTTGATTGTGCTGTATCAAAAAAGGGGAGAATGCGATGAGAGATACACTAATCGTACCGAAGAAGTGAATTGTTTTTCAAATATTTTCTTAATTTTAATTATCATACTTTACATACTAATTTTTGTTAATGCAATAAAGTTTTAATCTTTTATCTTATGTTAATCATATTTTTTTCTGGTTATATGGAATTACTTGCAGCAGATAAATTGAGTTGCATCAACGATAACATAGTGTTCTACAAAGCAAATTGGAATCGTTTAAATTAAAAACGAAAAGAAGCAACTAACATTAACATACAAGAAAATATAATTTTAATGCGAAAAATTTGAAGAAAAATCGATGCGGAGGAAGCATAAAAACATAAAAGTAAATATATTCAGTCATAAAAGTAAATATAAGTCTAGCCATATTACTACAATACACCGGTCTTGGAGGCTGGAGAAGATGTTAAGCTGAAAGTTTAAAATATTTTTGTCAATTTATAGTACCTTCAAGTCTATTCCAATTTGTTCCAACTTCAAATTGGATCAGAGAATCAAATTATTGTTTAAATACGGTATATTTTTCATGTAATTATTTTTGTGAAGCAGTTATCTTCCTACAAATGCCCATTTTATTAGCATATGGTTTTCAGGATTATAAAATAAACATTACTGGTACAGTTAGTGTTACGTGAAACCAAAGTAATCGTTGATGTCGTTCGTTTCCATAAAGCGTCCACAGGCATGACGTCAACCCAATATGCGCTGAGGTAAGCCTGCTTTAAACCATTTCGTGTGTGTTTTCATTCGTTGTCACCACAGTCTTGTCCGGATGATCATAACGCTTCACGCG
>STHD01000755.1:0-26886 GCA_016170015.1 Anopheles longipalpis
TGCGACGGCCTGTTCGCAGGCCGCGTAGATCGCGGGTTCGAGATGGCGGATCGCCTTCAGCCAGACCGAGGCGCGGACGATGAAGATCCCGCTGTTCCACCAGTATTCGCCCGATGCGACGTACTGCTGAGCGAGTTCGAGATGCGGCTTCTCGACGAAACGGTCGAGGCGGCGGACGTCGAGGCTGCCCGTTGCGGCGTCGCCGAGCGGCGCGCCGACGCGGATGTAGCCGTAGCCCGTTTCCGCGTGCTTCGGCACGATGCCCATCGTCGCGATCTTGCCTTGCGCCGCGCAGTGCACGCCGGCCGCGACGGCCGCGTGGAAGCGCGGCAGGTCGGCGACCGCATGGTCGGCCGGCATCACGGTCATCACCGCATCGTTGCCGCCGGCGACGAGCCGCAGCGCGGCGAGCGTCAGCGCGGGCGCGGTGTCGCGACCGAGCGGCTCGAGCATGATCGTCGCGTCCTTGGCCGTCAGGCGCAACTGTTCGGCGGTCGTGAAACGGTGATCCTCGCCGCACACGATCACCACGTCGTCGTTCAGCGGATGGGCGGCCGCGAGGCCGTCGAGGCGCAGTGCGGTCGACTGCAGCAGCGAATGATCGCCGAGCAGGCCGATCAGCTGTTTCGGAAAACGTTCGCGCGACATCGGCCACAGGCGTGTGCCGGAACCGCCGGCAAGAATCACGGGCTGCACGGCGAGGCGCGTGCCGGCGGCGGGTGCGGCGGAAGAAGATTGGCGCGTTTCGGCGGCCACTGCCGGAGCATTCATGATGACACTCTCCACGGTTGAAGTCAGTGCCTGTCGTTGTAGCATGAAGTAAATCGACAATAAAACCGGATCCATTGGCGGATATTCGCCATGCGTGAATCTGGAAAAATTTTCCTCGATAGCATCGGATGCCAATAAAAAAATAAAAAATAATTCCGCGCATCGGCGGTCAGCGCCTGCCCGCAAAGGGTTCGCCGCGAACGTAAAGTTTCCGAAAACTTCCCGAATCCCGCTCGATCCGGGAAAACGTGCCGATTTAATTCAAAAAGATCGCGGCAAGAATTTCCGATTATTTTTCGAAATACTTGTGCGCTTGAGGGCCGATTTTCTTGCCGGTTCAATAGCGTCATGCAACGTTTGAATCGAATGTGCGGCACGGGTCGCACGGGGAGCTGTTCGGCAAACGCCTGTTCAAAGAGGAAGCAGACATGTTGAGCGTGCTGGCGAGAGTCATCGATATCGCGATGGTCGTGGCAGGAGCGCTGATCGCCGCCGCGCTGCACGGCGGCGGCATCTGGCTCAACGACCTGCAGCGCACGACGGTGTTGTTCGACTGCCTGCTCGTCGTCGTGTTCTTCCCGGCGTTCGGCATTTACCAGTCGTGGCGCGGCAAGCGTCTCGTCGGGCTGATGGGGCGTGTCGTGTTCGCGTGGCTCGCGGTCGAGCTCGCGGGCATCCTGATGAGCTTCAGCTTTCACCAGTCGGGCGACCTGTCGCGGCTGTGGCTGGGCTACTGGGCGCTCGTGACGATGACGCTGCTCGCCGGCTCGAAGGCCTGCGTGCACGTCGTGCTGCGGCAACTGCGCCGCGGCGGCTACAACCTGAAGGCGGTCGCGATCGTCGGCGGCACGCCGGCGGCGCGGCGGTTGATCGCGCAGATGCGGGCGCGGCCGGAAGCGGGCTTCAACCCGGTGTGCGTGTACGACGAAAGCGAGGTGCCGGGCGAAGTGGCGCTCGACGACGTGCGCATCGAGCGGCAGTTCGAATCGCTGGTGTGGCTGGTGCGCAGCCGCGCGATCAGCGAGCTGTGGCTCACGCTGCCGATCACGGAAGAGCGCCGGATTCACCAGATCGTGACGGTGTTCCGCCACGACTTCGTGAACATCCGCTTCATTCCGGACGTGCGCACGCTGTCGTTCTTCAACCAGGAAGTCGTCGAGGTGCTCGGCGTGCCGGCGATCAATCTCGCGGCGTCGCCGATCACCGACGTGCGGATCCTGCCGAAGTTCGTGTTCGACCGGCTGTTCGCGCTGGCGGCGCTGGCGGTGCTGGCGCCGGTGATGATGCTGATCGCGGGCCTGATCAAGCTGACGTCGCGCGGGCCGGTGTTCTTCCGCCAGAAGCGCAAGGGCATCGACGGGCACGAGTTCGAGATCTACAAGTTCCGCTCGATGAAGGTGCACCAGGAAGTGTCCGGGCAGGTCACGCAGGCGACGAAGAACGACACGCGCGTGACGCCGGTCGGCCGGTTCCTGCGCCGCACGAGCCTCGATGAACTGCCGCAGTTCATCAACGTGCTGAAGGGCGAGATGTCGGTGGTCGGCCCGCGCCCGCATGCGCTCGCGCACGACGACATCTACAAGGATCTGGTCAAGGGCTACATGTTCCGCTACCGGATCAAGCCGGGCATCACCGGGTGGGCGCAGATCAACGGCTTTCGCGGCGAGACCGACCAGATCGAGAAGATGATGGGACGCGTGAAGCTCGATCTGTACTACATGCAGAACTGGTCGTTCTGGCTCGACATCAAGATCGTCGCACTGACGCTCTGGAAAGGCTTCACCGGCAGCAACGCGTACTGATACGCAACGCCACGCTGGCATTCCGGTTTTACGAATTTCGAATCATTGGTCACGAGGTCCGACACATCATGAATCTGACTATCATCGGCAGCGGTTACGTAGGTCTTGTCACCGGCGCCTGTCTCGCCGACATCGGGCACGACGTGTTCTGTCTCGACGTCGACCAGGCAAAGATCGATATCCTGAACAACGGCGGCGTGCCGATCCACGAGCCGGGCCTGAAGGAAGTCATCGCGCGCAACCGCTCGGCCGGCCGCCTGCGCTTCTCGACCGACGTCGAGGCCGCGGTCGCGCACGGCGACGTGCAGTTCATCGCGGTCGGCACGCCGCCCGACGAGGACGGCTCGGCCGACCTGCAGTACGTGCTCGCGGCGGCGCGCAACATCGGCCGCTACATGACGGGCTTCAAGGTGATCGTCGACAAGTCGACGGTGCCGGTCGGCACGGCCGAACGCGTGCGCGCGGCGGTGGCCGACGAACTGGCGAAGCGCGGCGGCGACCAGATGTTCTCGGTCGTGTCGAATCCGGAATTCCTGAAGGAAGGCGCGGCGGTCGACGATTTCACGCGGCCGGACCGCATCGTGATCGGCTGCGACGACGACGTGCCGGGCGAGCGTGCCCGCGAGCTGATGAAGAAGCTCTACGCGCCGTTCAACCGCAATCACGAACGCACGCTGTACATGGACGTGCGCTCGGCCGAGTTCACGAAATACGCGGCGAACGCGATGCTCGCGACGCGCATCTCGTTCATGAACGAGCTGGCGAACCTCGCCGACCGCTTCGGCGCGGACATCGAGGCCGTGCGCCGCGGGATCGGCTCCGACCCGCGCATCGGTTACCACTTCCTGTACGCCGGTTGCGGCTACGGCGGCTCGTGCTTCCCGAAGGACGTCGAGGCGCTGATCCGCACGGCCGACGAGCACGGCCAGTCGCTGCAGATCCTGAAGGCCGTGTCGTCGGTCAACGCGACGCAAAAGCGCGTGCTCGCCGACAAGATCGTCGCGCGCTTCGGCGAGGACCTGACGGGCCGCACGTTCGCGATCTGGGGCCTGGCGTTCAAGCCGAACACCGACGACATGCGCGAAGCGCCGAGCCGCGAGCTGATCGCCGAGCTGCTGTCGCGCGGCGCGCGCGTCGCGGCGTACGACCCGGTCGCGCAGCAGGAAGCGCGCCGCGTGATCGCACTCGATCTCGCCGATCACCCGAGCTGGCTCGAGCGCCTGACCTTCGTCGACGACGAAGCGCAGGCCGCGCGCGACGCCGACGCGCTCGTGATCGTCACGGAATGGAAGATCTTCAAGAGCCCCGACTTCATCGCGCTCGGCCGCCTGTGGAAGGCGCCGGTGATCTTCGACGGCCGCAACCTGTACGAGCCGGAGACGATGAGCGAGCAGGGCATCGAATACCACCCGATCGGACGGCCGGGCTCGCGCCAGGCCGTCGCCGCCCGCGTGCCGGGCACTGCGCGTGCAAGCGCGTAACCCGTTTCCCGTCACTCGTTACGAGACGCCATGTTCCGGAACATCCTGATCGTCTGCCATGCGAACGTCTGCCGCAGCCCGGCAGCGGAAATGCTGTTCAAGTCGCACGCCGCGCGACGCGGCGGCCTGCGCCCGACGTTCCATTCGGCCGGCGTGCATGCGAATGACGGCGACGGCATCGATCCGGTGATGCGGCAGCTGCTTGCCGAGCGGGGCGTCGATGCGACGACCCATCGCTCGCGGCGGCTGTCGCGCCGGATCGTGCGCGACGCCGACCTGATTCTCGTCAGCGAGCGCGGACAGATTGCGGCCGTCGAAAAGGTCGATCCGTTCGCGCGCGGCAAGGTCCACCTGCTCGGCAAGTGGGAAGGGGCCGAGATTGCCGACCCGCACGGCGGCCCCGAAGCCGATTACCGCGAGAGCTACTCACTGATCGAACGTCTGGTTCAAGGATGGCTACAGAAACTATGCTGAAACGCCCGATGCGCCCAATGCGTCCGGTGGCGCTTGCCGTCGCGCTGACGACTTTCCTGTCAGCCTGTGCAACCGCTCCCGGCAACTACCTCGATTCGTCGAACCTGAAGGACGAAGGCCGGCAGGAAGCGGCCGAAACCTATCCGGTTCATTACATCGACGCCAAAGTGGTGATGGACCAGCTGCAGAAAGCGCAGGTCGACCATCCGCTGCCGCCTGGCCGCTATACCGATCCGTCGCAGTACACGTATCGCGTCGGCCCGCAGGACATCCTCGGCGTCACCGTGTGGGACCACCCCGAACTGACGACGCCGCAGGGCCAGTCGTTCTCGAGCGGCGGCAACACGACGCAATCGGTCGCGGGCGCGCTGCAGCAGCCGTATACGACTGCGCTGCCGGGTCAGGCCGATCCGTACGGCCAGACGGTCGGCGCCGACGGCACGATCTTCTTCCCGTTCGTCGGCCGCGTGCGCGTGGCGGGCAAGACGGTTGCGCAGATCCGCGAGGAGATGGCGTCCGGCCTGTCGCGCTACGTGAAGAATCCGCAGCTCGACGTGCGCGTGCTGTCGTTCCGCAGCCAGAAGGTGCAGGTGACGGGCGAAGTGAAGCAGCCGGGCCCGCTCGCGATGAGCGACGTGCCGCTGACGCTCGTCGACGCGATCTCGCGCTCGGGCGGCTCGACCAACGAGGCCGACCTGCAGCGCGTGCGCCTGACGCGCGACGGCAAGCTCTACACGCTCGATGCGAACGGCGTGCTCGATCGCGGCGAGGTCAAGAAGAACGTGATGCTGCAGGCGGGCGACATCGTCAACGTGCCGGACCGCAGCGACAGCCGCGTGTTCATCATGGGCGAGGTCAAGACGCCGGTCACGGTGCCGATGCTCAAGGGCAGGCTGACCATCGCCGACGCGCTGACGGCGGGCGGCGGCATCCTCGACACCGACGCGAACCCGCGCAAGATCTACGTGATGCGCGGGATGCGCGACAACCCGACGAAGCCTGAAGTGTTCCGTCTCGACATGACGCAGCCCGACGCGCTGATGCTGTCGAGCCGCTTCCCGCTTCAACCGCTCGACGTCGTCTACGTCAGCACGGCCAGCTCGGTGCAGTTCAACCGTGTGCTGCAGCAGGTGCTGCCGACGATCCAGACGATCTTCTACATGCGGCAAATCACACGCTGATAGCCCGCCGGGGCGGCGCCTCCGCCCCGGCACCACTCAAGCGGGAACGAATGGTGAACACGCAAGCGAAACACTCCTACGCGGATCTGACCGCGAAAACCGAGGAAGAGGACGTCGTCCTCGGCCAGTTGCTCCAGGTGATCATGGACGACATCTGGCTGCTGCTCGGCATCGCAGTGACGGTCATCGCACTTGCCGGCCTCTACTGCTTCATCGCCAAGCCGGTCTACCAGGCGGATGTGCACGTGCGCGTCGAGGGCAACGACAACACGTCGCAGGCGCTCACGCAGACGCAGACGGGCGCGATGATCAACAGCGGCCCGCAGCAGGCGCCGACCGACGCGGAAATCGAGATCATCAAGAGCCGCGGCGTCGTCGCGCCGGTGGTCGAGCAGTTCAAGCTGAATTTCTCGGTCGCGCCGAAGACGCTGCCGGTGATCGGCAGCCTCGCCGCGCGCCTCGCGACGCCGGGCACGCCGTCGCGGCCGTGGCTCGGCCTGAAATCGTATGCGTGGGGCGGTGAAGTCGCCGACATCGACACGATCAACGTCGATCCCGTACTCGAAGGCAAGAAGTTGACGCTGACGGCCGGCCCGAACGGCACCTATTCGCTGGTCGACGAGAACGGCAAGCGGCTGCTGTCGGGCCAGGTCGGCGAATCGACGCAGGGCGGCGGCGTGACGCTGCTCGTGAAGAACCTCGTCGCGCGCCCCGGTACGCAGTTCACGGTGGTCCGCTACAACGATCTCGACGCGATCAGCGGGTTCCAGGCCGGCATCCAGGTGACCGAGCAGGGCAAGCAGACGGGCGTCGTGCAGATCTCGCTCGAAGGCAAGGACCCGGACCAGACCGCCGCGATCGCGAACGCGCTCGCGCAGTCGTACCTGAACCAGCACGTGGTCGCGAAGCAGGCCGAAGCGACCAAGATGCTCGACTTCCTGAAGGGCGAGGAACCGCGCCTGAAGGCCGACCTCGAGCGCGCGGAAGCCGCGCTGACGCAGTACCAGCGCACGTCGGGCTCGATCAACGCGAGCGACGAGGCGAAGGTCTACCTCGAAGGCAGCGTGCAGTACGAACAGCAGATCGCCGCGCAGCGCCTGCAGCTCGCGTCGCTCGCGCAGCGCTTCACCGATTCGCACCCGATGGTGATCGCGGCGAAGCAGCAGCTCGCGGAGCTGCAGGGCGAGAAGGACAAGTTCAGCAACCGCTTCCGCAGCCTGCCGGCCACCGAAGTGAAGGCTGTCCAGCTTCAGCGCGACGCGAAGGTCGCCGAAGACATCTACGTGCTGCTGCTGAACCGCGTGCAGGAGCTGTCGGTGCAGAAGGCCGGCACGGGCGGCAACATCCACCTCATCGATTCGGCGCTGCGTCCGGGCGATCCGGTCAAGCCGAAGAAGGTGCTGATCCTGTCGGCGGCCGTGTTCCTGGGCCTGATCCTCGGCACGGGCGTCGTGTTCCTGCGCCGCAACATGTTCCAGGGCATCGAGGATCCGGACCGCATCGAGCGCACGTTCAACCTGCCGCTGTACGGGCTGGTGCCGCAGAGCGCCGAGCAGGTGAAGCTCGACGCGGCGGCCGAGAAGGGCGGCGGCCGTGCGCGGCCGATCCTCGCGAGCCTGCGTCCGAAGGATCTCAGCGTCGAGAGCCTGCGCAGCCTGCGCACCGCGATGCAGTTCGCGATGATGGATGCGAAGAACCGCGTGATCGTGCTGACGGGCCCGACGCCGGGCATCGGCAAGAGCTTCCTGACGGTCAACCTCGCGGTGCTGCTTGCCCATTCGGGCAAGCGCGTGCTGCTGATCGACGCCGACATGCGTCGCGGCCTGCTCGACCGTTACTTTGGCCTGACCGCGCAGCCGGGCTTGTCCGAGCTGCTGAGCGATCAGTCGCCGCTCGAGGATGCGGTGCGCGAAACGCCGGTGCAGGGCCTGTCGTTCATCGCGGCCGGCACGCGCCCGCCGAATCCGTCGGAACTGCTGATGTCGACGCGCCTGCCGCAATACCTCGAAGGGCTCGGCAAGCGCTACGACGTCGTGCTGATCGATTCGCCGCCGGTGCTGGCGGTGACCGACGCGACCATCATCGGCCGCATGGCCGGCTCGACGTTCCTCGTGCTGCGCTCGGGCATGCATACCGAAGGCGAGATCGCCGATGCGATCAAGCGCCTGCGCACCGCGGGTGTCGACCTGGAAGGCGGGATCTTCAACGGCGTGCCGCCGAAGGCGCGCGGCTACGGTCGCGGCTATGCGGCCGTGCACGAATACCTGAGCGCCTGATCCGCAACGCGCGTAACCGGGCGGGCAGCGCGTGCTGCCGGCCCGGCCGACTGGAGAACCATCGATGAAAATTTCCGTGCTCGTTCCGACCTACCGGCGTCCCGCCGACCTCGCGCGCTGCCTGCTGGCGCTGCAGCGGCAGCAGCGGCTGCCCGACGAGGTGATCGTCGTCGCGCGCCCGGAGGACGATGCCACGCACGAACGGCTCGCCGATCCGGCGGTCGGCGGTGCGCTGCCGCTGCGCCTCGTGCCGGTCGACGTGACGGGGCAGGTCGCCGCACTGAACAAGGGACTCGACTCGGCGCACGGCGATGTCGTCGCGATTACGGACGACGATGCGGCGCCGCACCCGGACTGGCTCGCGCGCATCGAAGCCGCGTTCCTGTCCGACCCGCGCGTGGGCGCGGTCGGCGGCCGCGACTGGGTGCACGAGAAGGGCCGCCTGCTCGACGAGTCGCGCGAGCTGGTCGGCCAGCTCACGCTGTCGGGCAAGATCATCGGCAATCATCACCTTGGCGTCGGCGGCGCGCGTGAAGTCGACACGCTGAAGGGCGCGAACATGAGCTACCGGCGCACGGCGATCACCGGGCTGCATTTCGATACGCGGCTGCGCGGCGCGGGCGCCCAGGCGCACAACGACACCGCGTTCAGCATGGAGGTGCAGCGTGCGGGCTGGAAGCTGCTGTACGACCCGGCGATCGCCGTCGATCATTTTCCGGCCGAGCGCTTCGACGACGACCGGCGCGATGCGGCATCGCTGAACGCGATCAGCAACGGTGCGTACAACCTGCAACTGACGCTGCGCGAGCATTTGCCGCCGGTACGGCGCGAGATCGCGTGGTGGTGGTGGGCGCTCGTCGGCACGCGCGTCTACCCGGGCTTCGCGCACGTGCTGCTGTCGCTGCATACCGCACGGCGCGGCCGCGTGCTCGCGCACTGGCGCGCGGTGCGCCGCGGCGCGCGCGATGCGCGCCGCACGAACCTTGCCCCCCACCGTGCGGCGATGCCGCCGGTGACGTCTTGAACGGCCTGCGCGCATCGCGCGCGGCCACTCCCGGAGGGCTCGAAATGAAACAACCCCCACGCTCACGTTGCTCGCTGCCCCACGAGTGGGCGGTCAGCCTCCTTGGCGCGGCCCGGCGGAGGCTGACATGACTGCAACGAAAGTCCACGTCCACCTGTTTTACGGCGCTGATCCGCGTACCTACCGGAAAGGCGAGAACATCGGCTGCCTGTACGGTTATCACCATGCCGAATCCGACGAATTCCGGCTGACTTATTCGCAGGATGGCGGCGAGAACCGCATCTCGAGCATCGCACGCCGTGCGCTGAAGGCAGCGCTCGGTTTCGACGTCGTGCATGCATGGCGCAACCGCGCCGAACTGCTCAATACCGACGTGATCTGGACACACACGGAACAGGAGCACCTCGCTGCGTCGCTGATCCTGAAGCTCGCCGGCGCACAAGGCAAGCGCCCGCTGCTGCTCGCGCAGAGCGTGTGGCTGTTCGACAAGTGGAGCAGCTTCGGCGGCCCGCGCCGCTGGCTGTACCGCAAGCTGCTCAAGCGCGCGGACGCGCTGACCACGCTCGCCCGCGACAACGCCGACCTGTGCCGCCGCTATCTCGGGCGCGACGCCGAGTTCGTCTACTACGGGCTGAACACGCAGGATTTCCCGCTGACCGAGCCGCAGCAATGGCAGCCGAACCGGCCGCTGCGGATCGCGGCGATCGGCAATGACCGCGATCGCGACTGGCGCACGTTCCTCGCCGCGTTCGGCGGCGACGAGCGTTACGACGTGCGGCTCGCGACGCGCCGCCGCGTGCCGAGCGAATGGCACGCGCCGAACGTGAAGATCGGTTCGGCGTCGGGGCTCGCGAAGCAGCACGAACTGTACGCGTGGGCCGACGTGATCGTCGTGCCGCTGCGGCCGAACTTCCATGCGTCGGGCATCACCGTGATGCTCGAGGCGGCGGCCGTCGGCAAGCCGATGATCGTGTCCGACGTAGGCGGGCTCAGCGACTACTTCCCGCACGATACGGCCGCCTATGTGCCGGCGTTCGACGCGCAGGCGATGCGCCAGGCCGCCGACCGTTTCGTCGCCGATCCGGTCGCGGCGCTCGATTGCGCGCGGGCGGCCGCCGCGTGCCTGCGCGACCGCGACCTGACCACCCAGGCGTTCGCCGAGCAGCACGTGCGGATCACGCGCGACATGCTGCGCCGGCGCCGCACGCCGGCCGCGGCAGGCGTGGCGATGCCGCTCGCGGATTCGCGTCCGTCGTCGCGTTGAGAGCGGATCGATGAGTACGATTACCGCCGAACGCGCCCCGTCGCGCAACCGCCGCTGGTTCGCCGAGCCGAAGCACTGGGCCGGACAGGCCGGGCTGTGGACGTTGACCGCCGCGCTGATCGCCGTCCACCAGGGCAAGGTGCTGACGCTCGCGTTCCCGGTGCTGGCCATCGCGGTCGGCATCTGGCTGTATTTCAAGAGCCCGGCGCGCTATGTCGGCTTCATGTGGTGGGTGTGGTTCCTGAGCCCGGAAGTGCGGCGTCTCGCCGACTGGTCGAAGGGCGCATTCACGCCGACGAGCCTGATCCAGGTCGCGCCGCTCGCGGTGACGATGATCGCGGGCCTGGGGCTGCTCAGGCATTACCGCGCGCTCGCGCAGCGGCGCGGGATACCCGTGCTGCTGATGCTGTTCGGGCTCGCGTACGCATATCTCGTCGGGATCGTGTCGAGCGGCGTGATGGCCGCGACCTATGACCTCGCGAACTGGGTGTACCCGGTGCTGATCGGCTTTCACATCATGGTCAACTCGCGCGACTATCCCGAGTACCGCGACGTGCTGCTGTCCACGTTCATGTGGGGCATGCTCGTGATGGGCGTGTACGGCGTCGTGCAGTACTTCGTGATGCCGCAGTGGGACGTGCTGTGGATGATCGGGTCGGACATGGGGTCGCAGGGCGAGCCGGTGCCGTACGGCGTGCGGGTCTTCAGCACGATGAACTCGTCCGGGCCGTTCGCGTTCGCGATCATGGGTGCGCTGGTGTTCGTGTTCGCGGCGCCGCAGAAGATCCGCTGGTTCGCCGGGGCGGCCGGCTTCGTGTCGTTCGCGCTGTGTCTCGTGCGCTCGACATGGGGCGGCTGGGTGATCGCACTCGCGATCCAGCTCGCCCAGTCGAACAACCGTGTGCGGATGCGGATCCTCATCAGCGGCGTCGTGCTGGTCGGGCTCTGTGTGCCGCTGCTGACCGTCGGGCCGGTGGCCGACCGTCTCGGCGCGCGTCTGCAGTCGATCACGAACCTGAAGGACGACCGCAGCTACGACGACCGCAACAAGTTCTACGCGACTTTCGCGCAGACCGCGTTCACCGACGTCGCCGGCGAAGGGATGGGCGCGACGGGTGCGTCGACGAAGCTGTCGAGCGACAGCGGCGAGCTCGGCAAGTACGGCAGCTTCGACAGCGGCGTGATGAACGTGCCGTTCGTGCTCGGCTGGCCCGGCACGCTGCTGTATCTGGCCGGCGTCGTGATGCTGTTCGGCCGCGCGCTGCGCGCGGCATTCAAGCTGCGCAAGGACAAGTTCGTCGCCGCGTGCCTGAGCCTGTGCCTGTCGACCCTCGCGATGCTCGTGTTCACGAACTCGCTGATCGGCACGGGCGGCCTGCTGATGTTCACAGCCATTTTTTCGATACTTGCCGCGGCGCACTGGCAGAAGGCACAACGCCTGCTGGCCGCCGCGCGTTCACGGGGAGGCGACCATTGAGAATCGCGATCGTCACGCATGTCGTGCGACATAACGACGGGCAGGGCCGCGTCAATTACGAAATCGCGCGTGCGGCGCTGGCCGAGAACTACGAGGTCACGCTGGTCGCGTCGCATGTCGCGCTGGAGTTGCTGGCCGACCCGCGCGTGCGCTGGGTGCCGGTGAAGGTCGGCGGCTTCTGGCCGTCGAATCTCGTCAAGCAGCAGGTGTTCGCGCTGAAGAGCGCGGCCTGGCTGCGCGCGCACTGCAGCGAGTACGACGTGCTGCACGTGAACGGCTTCATTTCGTGGATCAAGGCCGACGTGAATACCGCGCACTTCGTGCACGGCGGCTGGTTCAAGAGTCCGTACTATCCGTTCGGTCCCACGAAGGGGATGTGGTCGGCTTACCAGTACGTCTATACGCGCGTGAATACCGTGCTCGAGCGCTGGGCCTACCGGCGCTCGCGTGCGATTACCGCGGTGTCGCAGAAGGTGGCCGACGAGATCGCCGGGCTCGGGATCGACAGCCGCAAGATCAGCGTGATCTACAACGGCGTCGACGGCAGTGCGTTCGCTGGCGCGCAGGCCGATCGCGCGGCGTTCAAGTTGCCGGACGACGCGTTCCTGCTGCTGTTCGTCGGCGACCTGCGCACGCCGCGCAAGAATCTCGGCACCGTGCTGAAGGCGCTGACGAAGCTGCCGGCGAACGTGCACCTGGCCGTGGCCGGCTATCTGCCCGGCAGCCCTTATCCGGAAGAGGCGCGTGCGCTCGGTATCGAATCGCGCGTGCATTTCCTCGGTCTCGTGAAAAACATGCCGACGCTGATGCGTTCGGTCGACGCGTATGTCTTTCCGTCGCGCTATGAAGCGATGAGCCTGTCGCTGCTGGAGGCGATGGCGGCCGGGCTGCCGGTCGTCACCGCGCGCACGGCGGGCGGCGCGGAAATCATCACGCTCGAATGCGGGATCGTGCTGGAGGACCCGGACGATCCGGCCGCGCTCGCGCAGGCGATCGGCTCGCTCGCGGCCTCGCGCGACACCTGCCGCGCGATGGGCGACGCGGCCCGCGAACTGATGACCCGTTTCGGCTGGGCGCACATGGGTGCCCAGTACGTCGCGCTCTACCGGCGCATCGGCCAACCCACGCAGCCGTCCGCCTTCGAGCGGGTCGAGCATGCAGTCACGCAGGAGCAATCGTGATGTCCCAAACTTCCCGGCCGATCAAATCGTTGCAGATCGGCATGCACTGGTTCCCCGAACGCGCGGGCGGCCTCGACCGGATGTACTACTCGCTCGTCGGCGCGCTGCCGGGCGCGGGCGTCGAGGTGCGCGGGCTCGTTGCGGGCTCGCCGAAGGTCGCCGACGACACGGGCGGTGCGATCCAGGGCTTCGGTCCCGCATCGGAGCCGCTCGCGCGCCGGATGCTCGCCGCGCGGCGCGCGCTGCGCGAGGAGATCCGCAGCGAGCGGCCGGACGTGATTTCGTCGCACTTCGCGCTGTACACGTTCCCGGGGCTCGACGTGACGCGCGGGATTCCGCAGGTGTCGCACTTCCAGGGGCCGTGGGCCGATGAAAGCCAGGTCGAGGGCGCCGCATCGCTCGGGCAGCGCGCGAAGCGCTACCTCGAACAGGCCGTCTACACGCGCTCGTCGCGGCTGATCGTGCTGTCGCAGGCATTCGGCCAGATCCTGACGAACCGCTACGGGATCGATCCGTCGCGCGTGCACGTGATTCCCGGCTGTGTCGATACCGCGCAGTTCGACACGCCGCTCACGCCCGCCGAGGCGCGGCACAAGCTGCAACTGCCGCAGGACCGGCCGATCGTGCTGGCCGTGCGCCGGCTCGTGCGGCGCATGGGGCTGGAGGACCTGATCGACGCGATCGGCCTCGTCAAGCACCGTCACCCGGATGTGCTGCTGCTGATCGCCGGCAAGGGCAAGATCGGCGAGGAGCTGCAGCAGCGCATCGACGCTGCCGGGCTGCAGGACAACGTGAAGCTGCTCGGCTTCGTGCCCGACAACCATCTCGCGGCGCTGTACCGCGCGGCGACGGTCAGCGTCGTGCCGACGGTCGCGCTCGAAGGGTTCGGGCTGATCACCGTCGAATCGCTTGCGTCCGGCACGCCCGTGCTGGTCACGCCGGTCGGCGGGTTGCCGGAGGCGGTCGCCGGGCTGTCCGACGATCTCGTGCTGCCGTCGACGGGCGCGGATGCGATTGCCGAAGGGCTCGGTGGCGCACTGTCGGGCGCGATCGCGCTGCCCGACGAGGCCGCGTGCAAGCGCTATGCGCGCGACCATTTCGACAACGCGGTGATCGCGCGACGCGTCGCCGGCGTGTACGAAGAGGCGATCCAGGCGGCAGGCTGAACGTCCGCGGCGCGTCCCCTGCGCGCCGCACCCGAAAGCCGGACCGGCGCATGTTCGCGGCCGGTTCGCGTGCCGGCCGCCCGACGAGGGCGGGCCGGCTTTTCCCGTTCGATCCACACGGCCGGCGCGCGTCACGCGCGCCTGAGCGTCACGGCCCATGCGCCGAACGCGGCCACGCTCACGACCGCGCCGAGCACGCAGACTCCCGTCCAGCCGGCGCGTGCATACATCATCGTCGAGGCAAGTGCGCCGAGCCCGCTGCCGACCGAGTAGAACAGCATGTAGCAGCCGACGAGGCGTGCATGCGCATCAGGCCGCGCGCCGAGAATCATGCTCTGGTTGACGACGTGGACGGCTTGCCCGCCGACGTCGAGCAGCACGATGCCGACGATCAGCAGCGCAATCGACGTATTGCCGAACGCGAGCGGCAGCCACGAGCATACGAGCAGCGCGAGTGCGACACCGGTCGTCGCTTCGCCGCGCCCGCGATCCGCGAGCCGGCCCGCGCGGGCGGCGGCCGCTGCACCCAGTGCGCCGACGAGGCCGAATGCGCCGATTTGCGTATGCGACATCGCGTGCGGCGGCGCGCTCAAGGGCAGCACGAGTGCGCTCCAGAAGATGCTGAACGCCGCGAACATCAGCAGCGCGATCGCACCGCGCACGCGCAGCACGCGTTCATTGCGCAGCAGCGACACCATCGATCGCAGCAGCGCGACGTACCCGATGCGTTCGCGCGGCACGTGCGTGTCGGGCAACAGCCGCGACAACACGACGAGCATCGCGATTGCGAGCACGCCCGACACCAGGTAGACCGCACGCCAGCCCGCGATGTCGGTGACGACCCCCGCCAGCGAGCGCGCGGCCAGCAGCCCGACCACGACACCGCCTTGCGCGGCGCCCACCACGCGCCCGCGTTCGCCTGCGCCCGCGAGGGCCGCCGAACACGCGATCAGCCCTTGCGTCATCGCGGTGCCGAGCAGGCCGACCGCCACCATCCCCGCCAGCAGCGCGATGCGCGTCGACGACGCGGCCACGCCGATGCAGGCCGCGGTCAGCAGCAGAAGCTGCACGGCGATCAGGCGCTTGCGGTTCAGCAGGTCGCCGAGCGGCACGACGAACAGCAGCGCGAGCGCACAGCCGAGTTGCGTCGCGGTGATGACGCCGCCGACAGCCGCCTGCGACACGCCGAAATCGCGTGCGATCGAATCGAGCAGCGGCTGCGCGTAGTACACGTTCGCGACGCTCGCCGCGCAGCAGACGGCCAGCAATGCGACGCGTGCCGAGGACAGGTGGCCGCCATCGGCCGGATGCGTTGCATGTGTCGGCCCGTTCGAAGCAACGGTGCCGGAATGACAGGAAGACGCCATGGGTTCCCTCACGCAAAGTGGTTGCAAAATGAAACTGGTGTGGAGTGTAGGAAAAGTAGTTTTAAAATGCAACCTGTTGTGTGGCGGGCGACGGCTCGCGCACGGATGGCCGGCGCTGCGGCAAAGGCGGCCGGCAGGATTGCGGAGAGGAACATGGCCAGGCAGAAAAGTCTTGCGGATTCGCCGTGCCCGGTGGCACGTGCGACCGATATCGTCGGCGATCGCTGGGCGTTGCTGATCGTGCGCGATGCGTTCGACGGCGTGCGCCGTTTCGGCGATTTCCGCGCGAGCCTCGGCGTTGCGAGCAACATCCTGTCCGACCGGCTGAAGATGCTGGTGGACGCAGGCGTGTTCGACGTCGTGCCGGCGTCGGACGGCACCGCGTATCAGGAGTACGCGCTGACGAAAAAGGGCGAGGGGTTGTTTCCGGTCATCGTGATGCTGCGGCAGTGGGGCGAGGCGAACCTGTTCGCGCGCGGCGAGCCGCATTCGGTGCTGGTCGAGCGCAGCACGGGGCGCGCGATCCGCAAGCTCGCGCTGCGGCACGACGACGGCCGGCCTTTGAAGGCGGCCGAGACGGTCGTGAAGAAGATCGGCGATGAAACGGGGGCGGCGCGGCGGTGAGCGCGTCGCGTGGCGGCCGGTCGGTCGGCTAGACTGTCGCGATCGTCGTCGACCGGAGTTGCATCGCCATGACCCATCCGCTGGATTCCGCCGGTTATCGGCGGTTGCTCGATCTGCAGCGCCGTATCCACGATCATTGCGAGCGTGAAAGCGCCGAGGACGGGCACGACCATGCGGATCCGGCGGAGCCGCTGTGGCTGACCGATTTCAACCATGTCGACGTCGCACCGATGCGGGCCGGGCTGCATGTCCGGTATTTCGGCGAAGCATGGGGCGAACCGCTCGACTGGGCGCTGGCATGCCTGGCGGAACGGGAGGTCGCGAGCCTCGTGACCGATCTGGCCTTCAGCGGCCCCGACGAGGGGGCGAACGGCACGCGCGAATGGGATTTCGGTCCGCTGCTCGATTCGGATGCGCACTTTCCGATGCTGCGTTCGCTCTATGTGCGGCCCACCGAACCGGCCGATCACAACATGTCGATGATCGTGCGGCGGGACCTGATCATGCAGGAGGGCGGCGAGATTGCCCGCTTCGTTGCGAAGGCGCCGTTCCTCGCCGAGCTGACGGTACCGAATGCGCCCGATGCACGCTTCTTCGACGTGCCGTTGCCGCACCTGAGCCGGCTGCGTATCGGCGGCGGCAGCGACACCCAGCAGTTCATCGACCGTCTTGCCGGCAGCGACAACCTGCCGTCGCTCGGCTGCCTCGACTTCTCCGAATCGACGGAATTGCATGCGGCGTGGAAGCGCGAGCGCGGTGCCGGCAGCGTGACGTCGTTCGACGCTTACGAGCGTTTGCTGAAGAGCCCGGCCGGCCAGCGGCTCCATGCGCTGTATCTGCGCAATACCTGTCTCGATCTCGACGCGCTCGAAGCGCTGCAGACGCTGCATCCGCGGCTGCAGTTCATGGTGATCCAGGCCAGCGGCGGCGGGTACGTGAGCCACTTCAAGCGCAATGTGTTTCCGTGGCGTCACCTGATCCAGCCCGATCCGGGCGATGCGTGACCGCCCGCGCTCAATCGGCCGCCGGCATCGCCTGATGCGCGCCCGATGCGCCGCGATGCGCATCCGGGCGCACGCGCGTCGCGAGCAGCGCGGCTGCGACCAGCAGCGCGACCGACACGGCCGTTTCGATCCGTAGCCCGCTGACGACCTGCGCTGCACTGCCGCCGCCGGCAAGCGCGCCGAACGCCGCGACGCCCATCGCGCCGCCGGCCTGCCGCGCGGTATTCAGCACGGCCGACGCGATGCCGGCCCGCTCGGGCGCGACCGATGCGAGCACCGCGGTCGTCATCGCCGGCACCGCGAACCCCATGCCCGTCGGAATCAGCAGGAACGGCACGAGCAGCGCGGCGAGCGGTGTCGATGCGTCGACGAAATGCAGCGACCCGTAGCCGAGCGCGGCAACGAGCGCGCCCGCCAGCATCGGCGCGCGCGAGCCGTGACGCGCGACCACGCGCCCGCTTGCGAGATTCGCCAGCAGGAAGCCGCCCGTGAGCGGCAGGAACGCGAGGCCCGCCTGCAACGCCGATTCGCCGCGTGCGCGCTGCAGGTAGAGCGCGAGCACGAACACGGTGCCGTAGTACGTGAGGTTCACGCAGATCCCGAACAGCACGGCCGCGCTGAAGGTGCGATGGCGGAACAGCGACAGCGGCAGCATCGGCGTGGCCGTGCGCGACTCGACCGCGACGAACGCGAGCGCGGCCAGGGCCGCCAGCGCGAAACCGCCGGCCACGACCGGATGCGCGAAGCCGAGCGGTTGCCATTCGATCACCGCGCCGGTCAGCGCGGTCAGCATCGCGATCGCGATGAACTGGCCGCGCAGGTCGAGGGCACGGACGGAACGGGAAGGCGCTGCCGGTTCGCGGCGCGCCGGCACCCACGCGAACGCGGCCGCGAGCCCCGCCGCGCACAGCGGCAGGTTCACGAGGAAGATGCCGCGCCAGCCCCACGCGGCGATCAGCAGGCCGCCGACGACCGGGCCGGCCGCGATCGAGATCGATCCGGCGGCCGTCCACCAGCCGACCGCGCGGGCGCGCAGGCGCGGGTCGTGCCGGCACGCGTCGTTGAGCAGCGCGAGCGAATTGGGCAGCATGGCCGCGGCGCCGACGCCCTGCAGCGCACGGGCCGCGATCAGCATCGCGGGCGAGACGGCGGCGCCGCACGCAAGCGACGCGAGCGCGAACAGCACGAGGCCCGCGATGTACAGGCGGCGCGCGCCGAAGCGGTCGCCGAGCGCGCCGCCCGACAGCATCAGCACCGCGAACGCGAGCGTGTACGCATCGACCACCCACTGCAGGCCTGCCACCGGCAGGTGCAGGTCGGCCGCGAGATGCGCGAGCGCGATGTTGACGATCGTCACGTCGAGCTGCGTGACGACGAAACCGATGCTGACGGTTGCGACGACGCGTGCGAGCGTGGACGGGAAAGCGGGGGAGGGGGTGGTCGTATCCATGCACCCATCGTAGGACGCGACGGACGGGCGATGTTTCAGCGGGACGTGAAGTGTCGATACGGATGCCGACGCGGATGCGCCGCGCTTGCTACGTGCGTGGATGCGTGTCTGGCGAGGCCGATGGGCTCAATGCCGTTCGCCGCGCCAGCGTCCGGGTGCCACGCCGAAGCGCTTCGTGAACGCATGCGTGAATGTGCTCTGGTCCGCGAAGCCGACCATGCCGGCAATGTCGACGAGCGGGTGGCGGCCGTCGGCGAGCAGCACGACCGCCGCGTCGAGCCGCAGCCGTTGCAGGTAGCGATGGGGCGTTTCGCCGAACGCGTCGACGAACAGTTGATGAAACCGGCGCATCCCGTAGCCGCAATGCGCGGCAAGATCGGCGATACGCAGCGGCTCCGCGAGCCGCGTGCGCAGCCAGCGGTCGATGCGCGCGAAATCGAGGCCCGACGCGGGCGTGGCGATGCCGGCGTCGTCGAGCAGTGCGTCGCACAGGCGCGCGGCGGCCTGCCACTGGAAACGGTGCGCGGCGGCCTGCCGTGCGTCGCCGGCCGGCGCATCGTGTTGCGCGGCCGCCGCTGCGACCTGTGCAACGAGCGACGTGAGCGCCGGGTCGATCGCCACGGCGCGCGCGTGGTCGAACAACCGTTGCGGCACCGCGAGCGACGTGGCGGGCAGGTCGATCACGAGCTGGCGATTGTCGCCGAGGCCCGCGTAGTCGTGGCGCGCGCCGGCCGGAATCAGCCAGGCCGCGTGCCGGTCGATGCGCTGGCCGATTCCGTCCACTGCCATCACCATCGCGCCATCGACGCCGAGCACGACCTGGTGGAAGTCGTGCACGTCCGACGCTTCGCGCGTGTCGTAGCGGCGCAGCGCGATGGCGGGGGAGGCGATGCGTTGCATCGGACGGAAACGGCCGGCTGCGACGTCAGACGTCGAGCAGTTCGACTTCGAACACGAGCGTCGCGTTCGGCGGGATCACGCCGCCTGCGCCGCGCGGGCCGTAGCCGAGTTGCGGCGGAATCGTCAGGCGACGCACGCCGCCGACCTTCATGCCTTGCACGCCTTCGTCCCAGCCCTTGATGACCATGCCGCCGCCGAGCACGAACGCGAACGGGTCGTTGCGGTCCTTGCTCGAATCGAATTTCTGACCGTCGGTCAGCCAGCCCGTGTAGTGGACGCTGACGGTCTTGCCGGCTTGCGCTTCCGTGCCGGTGCCTTCGGTCAGGTCTTCGTATTTGAGGCCCGATTCGGTCGTGATGACAGACATGACTTCTCCTGAAAAAGGTTGCGTAAGACCGCTATTGTAGGCGAGCGCGCAGCGTGCCGTCGCAGGTGGTTTGCGTCCCTGCGCGCACGCGTCGGAGCAGGTGACTGGCCGCGGTGCCCGCGCCCGCCCGAAATGCAATTGGAACGCGCGTTTGAATTTTCCGCGAGGCCCGCGACCCGGGTTGCACCGTTCCGGTGCGCCGCGCGTATGAATCGGCGCTACCGGTGCGATCCGATACCTGTCGACCAGCTACACCGGATTCCGCCAAACGCCCGCCGCACGGGGATGTCGGGCCGGTAGCGGGGCGCGACGCCGAGCGGCGCACCTCGTTTGTCGGTCAGCCCGCACGTTCGAATCGCGCCCCGTCCGGGCGTCGTTCGAGCGCCGTTTTTTCCGTCGTTTCGACCGTGCCCTGTTTGGAAGCGCGCATCTACCGCGCGGCTTGCATGCGCCGGCGCGGGCGGCCTATCTTTACATCTGTCGATGTCAAGATTTTGGCGGTGCGCGACGTGCCGCCCGGGCCCGCGCCGGCCGCGTCGAATGATGTGCCGGGCCGTCCGGAACCAGGAGAACCATGAACATGAAGTCAGCCGCTTCCGCCACCGCAGCCGGGATCATGCCGGTGCGCCGCGACCTGCGCTTCGACCTGCCGGTCGAACGTGCGAAGGACTGGCATGGCCTCGGGTCGCACGTGACCCATTTCTTCAATGCGCTGTCGCTGCTGTTCCCGGCCGGCGAGCGTTTCTTCATGGATTCGGTGCGCAACTACCGCGACCGGATCGACGATCCCGTGCTCAAGCAGCAGGTGCTCGGCTTCATCGGCCAGGAGGCGATGCACACGCGCGAGCACATCGAATACAACGAGCTGATGCAGGCGAACCACCTGCCGGCGCGCAAGCTCGACAAGCGCGTGTGGGCGGTGCTCGGCTACATGAAGCGCAAGCTGCCGCATTCGGTGCAGCTCGCGCATACGGTCGCGGCGGAACACTACACGGCGATGCTCGCCGACTGGCTGCTGCGCGACCCGACGCGTCTCGACGGCTCGGTCGAAGGCTACCGGCAGATGTGGATCTGGCACGCGCTCGAGGAAACCGAGCACAAGGCCGTGTCGTTCGACGTGTGGAATGCCGCGATGAAACCGGGGCTGCGCCGCTACCTGATCCGCATCGGCGTGTATCTGCTGACGACGCTGACGTTCTGGCCGACCGTGTTCCTGATGCATGCGACGCTGCTGTGGCGCGATCGCGGTGCCGGCCGTCACGTGCGCGGCATGCTGCGGATGATCGCGTTCCTGTACGGGCCGCGCCGCGGGCTGTTCCCGCGCATCGCTGGCGAATGGCTGAGCTTTTTCCGGCCGGGCTTCCATCCGTGGGACCACGACAATCACCATCATCTGGCGCGGGTCGATGCACTGGCCGCCACGTACGGCGAACACGCCGGCACGCCGGCCGGCCGCGGCCGCGCGAACGCACCGGCGCCGCTCGCATCGGGCCGCTGACACGACCCGCCGTGCGGTCATGCGCGGCGTCGCGCGGAGCATGTTGCGTTCCCGCATCAACCGCCTTCATCTGACGATTGACGGAAGTCAACCGGAATCGGTTGCACGCGGGCTCGCCGGTCCGGCCGACCGGTTGCACACCTGCGCGCCGGCGAGCCGGATCTGCGTACATCGCCGCATGCGCAAACGTTGCGCGCCAGCACCGGCGCGGCTTTGCGCGGCGCTCGCCTGCCCGCCCGGGCATCAAGCCGCCCCCGCCACCGGGATAACACCCATCTAGCCGCCGGCCGAGCGCATCGATATACCGTTCATGAAAGCGTCCAACTCTCGTGCGATTCATGCGCGGGGGGATTTTATTCGGACGGAAATACGGCCAATATGTCGGTTCGATCGTGGTCGGTCGTACGCGGCGGCGAGCCGGCGCACGATACCAACGCCAAGCGGGGAACAACGATGGTTGCAAGGTCACCCGACGCAAACGGGCAGGCAGCGCCCGAGATGACGGATGTCTCCGTTACCGCGCCCGAGGCCGGGCGCAAGCTGTTCGTGATCATGCGCACGCCCGACGAGCCGTTGCTGGCGCAACTGCGCGGGCTCGGCTGGGAGATCGCGGTGGCGAAGACGGCCGGCGCTGCGCAGAACATGACGTCCGGCGTGAACGTCGCCGCCGGGCTGGTCGATTTCACCGGGTTCACGTCGCGCGACTATCCCGCGCTGAAGGCGTGCCTGAGCCAGCCGGCGATCGGCTGGATTTCCATCGCGCAGGCCGGCATCACGATCGGCCCCGCCGTGCGCGAACTGATCCGCAGCTATTGCTTCGACTACGTGACGCTGCCGCTGCCGTACGAATGGATTTCGCACGTGCTTGGCCATGCGCGCGGGATGGCTGCACTCGATCGCGTCGACGGCGCCGCCTATGCGGCGTCGATCGGCGAACACGGGATGATCGGCAACTGCGAGGCGATGCAGCAGCTGTTCAGCACGATCCGCAAGGTCGCGAAGACCGACGCGAGCGTGTTCATCTCGGGCGAGTCGGGCACCGGCAAGGAACTGACGGCGCTCGCGATCCACGAGCGCTCCGTCCGCGGCAAGGGGCCGTTCGTCGCGATCAATTGCGGCGCGATTCCGCATCACCTGCTGCAGTCGGAGCTGTTCGGCTATGAGCGCGGCGCGTTCACCGGCGCGAACCAGCGGCGCGCGGGCCGGATCGAATCGGCGAACGGCGGCACGCTGTTTCTCGACGAAATCGGCGACATGCCGGTCGAAAGCCAGGCGAGCCTGCTGCGCTTCCTGCAGGAAGGCAAGATCGAGCGGCTCGGCGGGCAGGAATCGATCGCGGTCGACGTGCGGATCATCTCGGCCACGCACGTCGATCTCGACGGCGCGGTCGAGGCCGCGCGCTTCCGTGCGGACCTCTATCACCGCCTGTGCGTGCTGCGCATCCACGAACCGCCGCTGCGCGCGCGCGGCAAGGACATCGACATCCTTGCGCACTATGTGCTGCAGAAATTCAAGGCCGACAGTGGCCGCAAGATCAGCGGTTTCACGTCGGCCGCGCTCGATGCGATGCGGCGCTACGAGTGGCCCGGCAACGTGCGCGAACTGATCAACCGTGTGCGGCGCGCGATCGTGATGGCCGAGAGCCGGCTGCTGACGCCGCACGATCTCGGGCTCGACACGCCCGGCGAAACCGAGCCCGTGACGCTCGAGCAGGCGAGGGCGCTTGCCGAACGCACGGCGATCGAGAACGCGCTGCTGCGCAACGACCACCGGATCAACAAGGCCGCCGCCGAACTCGGCATTTCACGCGTGACGCTCTACCGGATGATGATCGAGCACGGGCTGAACGATCACGATAACAACGGCGGCAACGGGGGGAACGGCGATAGCGGCGGGCACGACGGCGCACCGTCCGGCGATGCCGGGCATCAGCGGGTTGGCTGAGCGGCGCGCGGTGCGGGCGAACCGGCTCAGCGATAGGTCCAGAGCCGGTGCAGCACGAACGTGACGGGCGGCACGCACAGCACGACCGCGACGACGCTCCATGCGCGTGCGAGCCCGAGCGCCTCGGTGCCGTGCGCCAGCAGCATCGTCACGACGAGGCCGGCCATCGCGACCGCGAGAAAGCGCACGAAGTTGCTCCACGTCACCGGCGACGAAAAACTCCACAGCGTATTGGCGAGATACGAGAACGCCGTCGAGCAGACGAACGCGGTTGCGTTCGCGACCACGGGCGTCGCGTCGAACAGCGCGAACATCGCGGCGGCGATCAGCGCATGCAGCGCGGTCGAGCCGAGGCCCGACACGCCGAAGCGGATCAGTCTGGCGCGTTCGGCGGCATAGAGGGTGCGGATCATCGTGGGCGGTCGTTCGGGCTGCGTGGCGTCGCGGGAAGCGGTGTCGCAGTATAGCCGTGCGAACGGGCCGGTCCCGCGCCGGCGCGCATGTAAAGCGCATGAAACATTTCGCGCAGGCAACCGGGTGAATTTTCGCGGCGAACCGGGCCGGCCGGCTCGTCCCCCGTCGGTAAATTTTCCGCGCACCATTGTTCAGCCTTATCCCGCAAGGCCAGGCCGTCACGCGTCCGGCGAGCGCCGCGCACCGCATGTTTCAGTTTCGCAACTTCCGGCATTCCACACCCGTTCAAACCGCCGGCCGGCCCGGTCGACCCCTTGTCCGGGCGGGCTCGCGCGAAGCTGGCCCGCTCCTTGCGGAGAGTGACGTGCGAGAGTCGACGACGCGAGGTCCGTCCGGTTCGGCGGCGAAGGCAGCCGGGTCCGGCCAGGACGCAGTCCGCGGGGATGCAGTGTCGGAGCGCGGTGCAGCGGCCGCGTGACGGCGAGCACGGAGCGTCGTCGCCTGATCGTCGGGGCACCGGCATGATCCGGTTGCCGGAACAAACATCACACTGCATACGGGGTAGAAAAATGAACGATCGCCACACGCCGCGGCTGGCAGGCCGCGATCGCAGTGATTCGGGACATCGCCGGTCGAACGTCGCACTTGCAGCCGGCCGGCATGCCTCGACAGGCCATCTCTCCGCGCCCGGTGCGAGGCGGATCCGGCTGGTTGCCGGTCATCTGCGCCGGGGCGGCACTTTCCTGCACGCCAACCCGACTCGCATGGGCATGTGCACACGGGCGCCGGTACCGCGACGCCCGATCTTCGCCTATTGACTCAAGCAGCACGACATCCTTTCGCATTGCCCGTCGTTCCCGTGAACGATTGATCTGCAATCCGAACGATAGTCGGCATGTCGTGCCGCGTATGCGACGCAACACGGGAAGCATTCGATGCGACGGCGAACCGCGCGATGCCGTTGCCATCCGGTTGAAGGGGAGGGGCGGTCGGACGCGCGCGACGGGAGCAGTACCCGTACGCGCGCGACGCCGTTTTTTCAACCGCCGTAGATGTCGAAGTCGAAGTACTTCGACGCGAGCCGCTTGTAGGTGCCGTCCTTGACCATGTCGACGATCGCGCGATCGATCTTCGCCTTCAGGTCGGTGTCCTCCTGGCGCAGCCCGATGCCGGCGCCGATGCCGAGCACCTTCTCGTCGACGAGCTCGGGCCCGACGAACGTGTAGTTCGCACCGCGCGGCGATTTCAGGAACCCGATCGCGGCCTGCACTTCATCCTGCAGCGCCGCGTCGAGGCGGCCCGACGTCAGGTCCGCATACACGCCGTCCTGGTTCTGGTACGACACGACGTTCGCGCCTTGCTTGCCCCAGTACGCCTTCGCATACGTTTCCTGCGTCGTGCCCTGCTCGACGCCGATCGATTTGCCCTTCAGCGATTCGGCCGTCGGCAGCAGCGGCGAGCCTTTCTTCACGACGAGCCGCGTCGGCTGGTTGTAGATCTTCGTCGTGAAGCCGATCTGCTGCGCGCGCTGCGGCGTGATCGACATCGACGATAGCACCGCGTCGAACTTCTTCGCCTTCAGCGCCGGAATCATGCCGTCGAAATCGTTCTCGAGCCACACGCACTTGGCCTTCAGGCGCGCGCAGATCTCGTTGCCGAGGTCGATGTCGAAGCCGACGAGCTTGCCGTCGGGCGCCTTCGACTCGAACGGCGCGTAGCTGGCATCGGTACCGAAGCGGATCGTGGTCCAGTCCTTCGCGACGGCGGGGCCTGCGGATACCGCGAGCAGGGCGATCGAAACAGCGGCAATCAGTCTCTTCATGGTGCGTTCCTTGGCGTGGTGCATCCGGTTTCTGTGCGACACGGTTTCCCGGACACGCGTCGCGTTCCGACGCGCTGTCCGCATGGCCATTAACGCAGAAAATAAAATCCGAGTCCAGAATGGACAAAAAATATCGTTTTGCCGGAGGCATGGACCGGTCGTTGGGGGACGACCCTTGCAAAAATACGAAAATGGACTAATCTTGTTAGTAAATTCGTTTCGAGACTAACGATCATGTCACAGCCCGCCTACGATTCGCATTCCGCCCCGCCGCAGGCTTCGGTCGCGCAGATGTCGGCGGCCGGCCTGCGCGCGTTTTTCAACATCGCGCGCGACTGGGAGCTGACGATCGACGAGCAGATCGTGCTGCTCGGGTCGCCCGGCCGGTCGACGTTCTTCAAGTGGAAGGCCACGCCGGAATCGGCGCGGCTGCCGCGCGATACGCTCGAGCGGCTGTCGCTGCTGCTCGGCATCTACAAGGCGTTGCAGATCCTGCTGCCGCAGCCGGCCGCGGCCGACGCGTGGGTCAAGCGGCCCAACGACGCGGCGCCGTTCGGCGGCAAGCGCGCGCTCGACCGGATGCTCGCCGGCAACGTCGGCGATCTGGTCGCCATCCGGCAATATCTCGACGCGATGCGGGGTGGCTGGGCGTGACGACACCGATCGAAACACAACAATGGCCCACGACCGCCGTCGACTGGGCCCCGGCCTACCGCGTGATCCCCACCCGTTTTCCAGCGATCAACCTGTTCGACCGCGTGGCGTCGGCAGATGATTTCGATGCGCTGTACGCGCTCGAATCGCTGACCAACGACCGCATCCGCAACGAAGTCGGCACGCTCGGCCTCGTGCCGCCCGCCGAGCGCCGCTACGGGCAGGGCTGGGGGCCGATCATGGCCGCGTTCACGCACCTGAATCCGCTGGGCAGCCGCTTTTCCGACGGCAGCTACGGCGTGTTCTACTGCGCCCGCTCGCGCGACACGGCGATCGCCGAAACGCGCTATCACAGCGGGCTGTTCCTGGCCGCGACGAAGGAGCCGCCGATGCGCCAGCAGATGCGGCTCTATACCGTGCTCGCGCAGGGCGACGTGGCCGATGTGCGCGCGTGGCCGCAGCGCGATCCCGCCTTGCTGCATCCGCTCGACTACAGCGCGGGGCAGGCGCTCGGCCGCGCGGTGCGCAACGCGGGCGGCGCGGGGATCGTCTATCCGTCGGTGCGCGACCCGCGCGGCGAGTGTCTCGCCGCGTTCCGCACGACGCTGCTGCGCGACTGTCAGCACGCGGCCTATCTCGAATACAACTGGAACGGCTCGGCCGTCGATGCGGTGTTCGAACTGAACCAGGTCGGCTAGCGTTCGCGCGCTCGCGGGCAGTTGCGGGGCGAGGGCGCCAGCCGGTG
>STHD01000777.1:0-26855 GCA_016170015.1 Anopheles longipalpis
GGCGCAAGCCTGCAAGGCGGACGCAGGGCCGGACGATGCGCTGGTCGGCAGGACCGAGGCCGATGCGAAGGCGCAACTGGACGGCTGCCTGTGGCGCGTGCTCGAGCGCGACGGCCAGTCGCTGCCGGGCACGATGGATTACCGGCAGGAGCGCCGCAATCTCGGCATTCGCGACGGGAAGGTGATCTGGGTGCGGCGCGGGTGACGGCGGGGGCCGGCGTGATGCGCCTGCGCGTGTTGTCGCCGGGCACGCGCCGCCCGGTCCCGCACCATGTGCGGGGCCGTCGATGAGGTTAAGGGCAGGGGCGCTTGCTTGGGCGCTGACGGTGCCGGGCGTGCTCGCCGCGTGCGGGCCGCATGATGGCGAAACGACGGCGACGCGGCGCACCGTATGCATCACCGGATACAACGAGTACGACCGCAAGCTTCACGAGTTCTGGCTCGACAACGCGCACCGGTCGGGATGCTTCGGCAATCCATCGGCACGGGACGCGGGTGAGGCCTTCGGCGGCGGTGGCGGGTTCGCCTGCGGCTGCAAGGTTACGCCGGGGCAGAAGGTGAAGCTGTCCTGGCTCTTCGCGCAGCCGCTCGACGACATTCAGCGCGGTATCCCGTCCGAGCACAGGACGATCGACGTGACGATTCCGCAGCCGGAATCGTCTACATCGCGTTACCTGCGCGTGTATTTCAGGAACAACGGCACGGCCGAACTGCAGTGGGTGGACGACATGAACGCGCCCGAGCTGCCGCCGACTGCGACGCAATGATCGCCGCGCGACGCGCGCGATCGACGGCGCGTCACTTCGAGATGTACCACAGCGCGTCCGTGCTGACGCGCGAGGGCTGAGCGGCCGCGGCCGGCGCCTGGGCCTGGGCCGGGGCAGGCGGCGGCGTGTTCGACGTGATCGCCGTCGGCAGCGTGGCGGGAAGGTTCGCCGTCGATGGCGAGGCCGCCGACGTGCCCGACGTGCCCGACGTCGAAGGCGTATTCAGGTACCACAGCGCGTCGGCCGACGCCGTGCGTTTCGCCGGCGACCCGGTTGCCGTGTTCGTTGCCGCATTCGTCGCCGTAGCGGCAGCCGGCTTCTTCGATGCCGCGGCCGGGGCCGCACCTGCCGCACCGGCCTGCGCGGTCATGCCCGCGGCGGCGGCACTGCGCTGCGCGCGCGCTTCGAACGCGCCGAGCTGGAAGATTAACGTTTGCGCGGGACGCGTCAGGACGGCATACGGAAACTGCAGCTCCCATGACATCAGTACGCGCCCGGCCGACGTCTCGGTGAAGATCGCCGGCACGTGCTTCATGTCGCTGAACTGCACGTAGATCCGCGCACCGTCGTCGAACACCTGGGTCGGCTTGGCCTGGTCGGCACCCGTGACCGACCAGCCGAAGTTGTACGTGCCGGCCGGACCGGCGGGGCCGCCCTGCGGCGGCGGGGGGGGCGGGGCCGCAGACACCCTGCGCGGGCGCGTGACCGGCGACGCCGACACGCTCAGGCTCGCGAACGGGTTGTACGCCTGTGCCTGCTGCGGCGGCGTAAAAGAAGGGGGCAGGATAGGCATGGGTGTATCCGGCGAATCCGGCATGGTCCGGATTGCATCATAGACCTTGCGCGCGTACGCGAGGCGCTTGTCGGGCGACGCGGAGTTGTACGCGCCGATCGCGTTCCAGTTGGCGCCGAGCTGGCGGATGTTCTGCGACAGGATCCACGCGCCGACATACGCGTTCGTGCACGCATCGAACAGGCTTTCCCGCGTGATGCCCTCGCGCGCGAGCGTCGGCAGCCAAGTGCTGTTGATCTGCATCAGCCCGATGTCGACCGTGCCGTTGGTATTCGTGTTGACGGCGTTCGGATTCATCCCCGATTCGACCTGCGCGATGCCGCGCATCAGGCTGACGCTCACGTGCTGGAACGTGGCCGCGTCGTCGAGGCAATCGGCCCGCGCGACACCGTGCAGCGCGCACGACATCGCAATCGTCGAGGCGACTCTCAGTGTTTTGCGGCTGATCGAACGGGTGGTATGACGCGGCATGGCAGGATGGGGCGGAATCCGGCCGCCCGGTGCAAGGAAATTACGCAGACGCGAAGTGTGCCATAGCGAGCAGACAAATGGCTCGCGTCAAACTTTCCTTTGCATTTGCCCGGGCATTCGCCGCGCCTTTTTATCGCGCCGGATCACGCGGCGCGATGATGTCGGATCGGTAAAAATGGCCGGGTTTTGACGCGAGAGCCAATACGATGGCGGCGACCCAAACCTGACGCGTTACGTCAGTCGTGGGGTAAATCCGGCGATGAATCGTGCGAAAGGGAAATCGCCCGGCAGCGATTGGCGGAGCGAAAGCGCGCGATATAAAAATGGCGGCCGAAGCCGCCGTATGCGCCATGCGGATTCGACCGGCCGTGCGCCGCGCAGCCGGCCGCTTGACATCAGAAGCGGTGACGCAGGCCGAGGTTGACCATCGTCTGCGAGCTCGTGCCCGCATAACCGTACGAACCGATCGACGCCTGCGCGGCCATCGAGCCGCCCTTGCCGTCGCCGGTCTGGCCGCTCGCGTGCTGATACGCAGCGGTCAGGTAGACGTCGGTGCGCTTCGACAGGTTGTAGTCGGCGCCGGCCGATACCTGGTGATAGGTCGCCGACGTGTCGCCGCCAGAGCGCGTGTAGCTGTAGCCGACGCCGACGAGCAGCGCATTCGTCGCCTGGTAGTTCACGAAGCCTTGCCCCGTGTTGTAGTGCTCGTTCGAGCCGAACACCGAGCTGGCGTCGCGGCGGTACTGCGCGTTGCTGTAGCCGAGGCCGAACGTGAACGGGCCGGCGACGTACTGGCCCGCGATGCGCGCGATGCCGATCGAGTGGGCGCTCGCATAGCCGTTGTTGACCGGGCCGTCGAAGGTACCGTCCGACGAGCTGGTCCAGCCGTTGCGCAGGCCGCTCGACGCGGGGCTGTTGGTCGCATGGAAGTAGCCGCCCGCGACGCTGAACGGCCCGTTGTTGTACGACACGGCGGCCGAATACGATTGCGCGGCGCCGGTGCTGCCGGCGATGCCGCCGAACGAGTACATCGTCGAGAACTGCAGGCCCGAATAGACGGCCGACGTGTATTTCACAGCGTTGTCGACGCGGAAGCTGTTGTCGTAGTTGTCGACGTCGCCCGGCGTCGCGAACACGCTGCCCAGGTAGTTGTCGGCGGTGATGCCCTGCACCAGATCGATGAGCGGATCGTACTGGCGGCCGAACGTGAGCATGCCGTAGCGGTCGCTCGTCAGGCCGACGAAGGCCTGCCGGCCGAACATGCGGCCACCCTGGCCCTGCCGGCCGTTGCTCGGGTCGAAGCCGTTCTCGAGCTGGAACAGCGCCTTCAGCCCGCCGCCGAGATCCTCGGTGCCTTTCACGCCCCAGCGGCTGCCGGCCAGGTTGCCTGCGCTGCTGTTGCCGAGCATCCACGCGTTGTCCTTGCCCTGCGCGTGGTTCACATAGGTGATCGACGTGTCGATCACGCCATACAGCGTGACGCTCGACTGTGCATGCGCGACGGGTATCGCCGCGAATGACGCGACGGAAATCAGCGAGAGGGTCGTGCGTTTCATTTCATCTCCTTGCGCATTGGTTCGAGTTCGTGATCCGGAATGGCAGGAGACTACAGAGCCGGAATAAAACGGCAAAAATGAAATTCTCCGGTGTGGTCTGACGCAGACAGAGACGTTCTTCGAAATTCACCATTGAGGGATTTGAATTATTGATAATTGCGTATCAATTGGTTTTCATTTCGCGATTTTTTCCGTGCATTTTGCGTATCGCGTGATAATTCCGGGTGATTTTCGGGGGAATTGCCGTCGGCGGAATATTGTTATTGATCCGTCAAATCATTATTTAATGAATTGAATTGGCCGGGCTGTAATGACTGTGATAAACGCGCGCCGCGCGCGACCGCCGACGGCATCGCGCCGTCGTGATCCGTCGCAGCCCCGTGGTCGTCGCGCACCGAAACCCGGGGCTGCAAGCTTACTTTTGTATATAATAATCATTCTCATTTACAGAATCGTTGACGCCTGCGCACCCCGGAACCCGGCCATGTCCGCTGACAAGCTGTCCCTCCATCGAGAAATCGACGCCCTCTATGCCGGCCATCACGCGTGGCTGCGCGGCTGGCTGAGCCGGAAGCTCGGCTGCGCGCACCGCGCGGCCGATCTGGCGCACGACACGTTCATGCGCCTGCTTGCACGCGACGAGCCGATCGGCGCCGACGAGCCGCGCGCGTTCCTGACGACGGTCGCGCAGCGCGTGCTGAGCAATCACTGGCGGCGCGAGCAGATCGAGCGTGCGTATCTCGACGTGCTCGCGCAGCGCCCGGAGGCGTATGCACCGTCGCCGGAAGAGCGGGCCGTCGTGCTCGAGACGCTGCTCGAGATCGATCAGCTGCTCGACGGCCTGCCGCTCGCGGCGAAGCGCGCGTTCCTGCTCGCGCAGCTCGACGGGCTCACGCAGGCCGAGATCGCGCGCGAACTCGGCGTGTCGCTCGCGACGGTCAAGCGCTATCTCGTGAAGGCCGGCACGCAGTGCTTCTTCGCGATGGCGGCCTGACCGATGGCCGTCCCGGGAGCGCCGGTGGTCCCGCCGCACGTCGCGCGTCGCGCAGTCGAATGGTGGGTCGACGGGCAGTCCGGCCGTCAGGACGAAGCGTTCGCCGCGGCGCTCGCACGCTGGCGCGCGGAGGATCCGTCGCACGACGCGGCGTGGCGTCATATCGAAACGATGCAGGGCCGCTTCGGCCGGCTCGCGGCCGGGCTCGACCCGCAGGCCGCGCACGCGGCGCTGCTGCCGCCGCGGGCGGGGCGCCGCCGCGCGGCCGTGAAAGTGCTCACCGTGCTGCTGTTCGCGGGCGGTGCCGCATGGATGGCCGAGCCCGCGCGGCGCGCGGCGATCTGGCCGGCCGACCTGCGCACGGCGGTCGGCGAGCGGCGCACGGTGACGCTCGCGGATCGCACGGTCGTCGTGCTCGATACCGACACGGCGCTCGACGTGCGTTTCGACGACGCAGCGCGCCACCTGCGCCTGCTGCGCGGCACGATCATGGTGACGAGCGGCCATGACGATCGCGTGCCCGCGCGGCCGCTCGTCGTTGCGACCGCGCAAGGCGCGTTGCAGCCGCTCGGCACGCGCTTCGCGGTACGGCAGCGCGACGGCGCGACACGCGTCGAGGTGTTCGCGGGCGCGGTGCGCGTGCAGCCGGTCGACGCGACGGCCGGCACGCGCGTGATCGCGGCGGGAGAGGGCACGGATTTCACGCGCGACGCGATCGACACGCCGGCGCCGCTCGATCCGCATGCGTCCGCGTGGACGGGCGGCATGCTCGTTGCATCGCGGATGCGGCTGGCCGATCTGGTCGCCGAGCTCGACCGCTATCGCCGCGGCACCCTGCGCTGCGCTGCCGCCGTGGCCGACCTGCGCGTGTCGGGCACCTTTCCGCTCGACGATTCCGCGCGCGTGCTCGACACGTTGAAGGCGACGCTGCCGATCGACGTCGCCTACCTGACGCGTTACTGGGCGACCGTCGTGCCGGCCCGTTCGTGAGCCCATCGAAAAAAATTTTCGCCGGCCTGAGCTGTTTCTCGATGTTCGCGTGACATGGGTATTGAAAGCAGCACTGGCCCATCGTCCACCGACTCTCCGATCATGGTTTCCATCCGCCTCACGTATCGGCGCCGTCCGGCGCCCGCCCGTCACCTGCCGCGCGCATCGCGCCCGGCCGCACCGGGCCGCCTTGCATGCCGACTGGCCGGCGCCGTCCTGCTGTCGGCGCTGCTGCCGCTCCCCGCACTGGCCGACACCGACACCGACACCGGCGCCGACGCGGCGCCCGCCGAACAGCGCGCACCGCGTCGTACGTTCGACATTCCGGCCGGCCCGCTCGAAGCGGCGCTGAACCGGTTCGGGCGCGAAGCGGGCGTCCTGCTTGCGTTTCCGGCCGAGATGACGGCCGGCCTGACGAGCGGCGGCGTGCGCGGCCGGTTCGACGTCGACGGCGCGTTCGACCGCCTGCTGGCGGGCACGGGGCTCGTCGCGCTGCGTCAGCCGGGCGGCGGCTACACGCTGACGCGCGCCGACGGTTCGGCGGCCCGGCCCGTGGCGGCCGGCACCGCGCCGGCCGCCGAGTTGCCGGCGATCAACGTGCGCACCAGCGCGTTGCGCGCCGAAAGCTATCGCGCGCCGAAGGAAGCCGGCGTGCTGCGTTCGGAGATTCCGCTGCTCGACACCGCGCAGGCCGTCAACATCGTGCCCGCGCAGGTATTGCGCGACCAGCGGCCGCGCAATCTCGACGACGCGCTCGGCAACGTGAGCGGCATCACGCAGGGCAACACGCTCGCGGGCACGCAGGACACGATCATGAAGCGCGGCTTCGGCGGCAACCGCGACGGCTCGATCATGCAGAACGGCATGCCGCTCGTGCAGGGCCGTGCGTTCAACGCGGCGGTCGACAGCGTCGAGGTGCTGAAGGGGCCGACGTCGCTGCTGTACGGGCTGATGGATCCGGGCGGCATGATCAACGTCGTCACCAAGCAGCCGCAGCTCAAGCGTTACAACGCGATTTCGCTGGGCGCATCGACGTTCGGGCACGGCAAGAACGGCGGCAGCGCAACGTTCGATTCGACCGGGCCGATCGGCGATTCGCGGCTCGCGTACCGGCTGATCGTCGACCAGTCGAACGAGCAGTACTGGCGCAACTTCGGCGAGAACCGGCAGACCTTCGTCGCACCGTCGCTCGCGTGGTACGGCCGCGATACGCAGGTTGCGGTGTCCTACCAGTACCGCAAGTTCCATTCGCCGTTCGATCGCGGCACCGCGCTCGATCCGCGCACCAATGCGCCGCTCGACATTCCCGCGCGGCGGCGCATCGACGAGCCGTTCAACAACATGGACGGCGAATCGCATCTCGCGCAACTGACCGTCGATCACCAGTTCAACGCGGACTGGAGCGCGCACTTCGGCTACAGCTACAACAGCGAAACTTACGACGCGAACCAGTTGCGCACGACCGGCGTCGACCCGGTGAAGGGCACGATGACGCGCAGCAACGATGCGACGCACGGTTCGCTCAGCACCGACAGCTACGGGATCGGCTACGTGAACGGCAAGCTGACGCTCGCGGGGATGCGCCACGACGTGCAGGTCGGCTTCGATACCGAATACCGGCGGATCTATCGCAAGGACATGCTGCGCCAGGCCGTGAAGACGCCGTTCAGCTATATCAATCCGGTGTACGGGCTGCTGCCGCCATCGAGCACGGTGTCCGCGAGCGACAGCGACCAGACCGACACGCTGCACGATGCGTCCGCGTTCTTCCAGGATACGGTCCACCTGACCGACAAGTGGATCGTGTCGGGCGGGGTCCGCTACATCACGTACAACCAGGTCGCGGGCCGCGGCCGGCCGTTCAAGGCGAACACCGACCTCAGCGGCTCGAAGTGGTTGCCGCGCGCGGGCATCGTCTACAAGTGGACCGAGTCGTTCTCGCTGTACGGCAGCTATTCGCAGTCGCTGAAGCCGTCGTCGTCGATCGCGCCGATGTCGGGTTACATCATCGACGGCGCGACGCCGCCCGAGGAAGCGACCGCGTGGGAAGTGGGCGGCAAGCTCGACCTGCCGGGCGGGATGACGGGCACGCTCGCGCTGTTCAACATCGACAAGAAGAACGTGCTCGTGTCGGAGTACAACGACGCGACGAAGCTGACCGACTGGCGCACGTCGGGCAAGGCGCGCTCGCGCGGTGTCGAGCTAGACGTGTCGGGCAAGATCGGCGAACGCGTGAACGTGATCGCGAGCTATGCGTACATCGACGCGAAGACGACCGAGGATCCGCTGTATGCGGGCAACCAGCTGTGGAACGTCGCGCGCCACACCGCGTCGCTCGCGGCCGTCTACGACTTCGGCACGGTGACCGGCGGCGACGACCTGCGCGTCGGTGCGGCCGCGCGCTACGTCGGCGCACGGCCCGGCGATTCGGCGAACAGCTTCACGCTGCCGTCGTACGTGCTCGCCGACGCGTTCGCGACCTACGACACGCGGATCGGCAAGCAGAAGCTGTCGTTCCAGCTCAACGTGAAGAACCTGTTCAACCGCACCTACTACCCGTCGAGCGCGAACCGTTACTTCGTCGCGATCGGCGACGCGCGGCAGGTGTCGCTGCTGACCACGCTGCAGTTCTGACCATGCAATCGCCGCGCGGCCGCCACGCCGGCGCGCGGTTTCGGAGAACCCCCGGATGAACCTGAAGATGAAGACCGGCGCGGTGCGCGCCGTTGCCGTTGCCGACGGCGCCCGGCGCCGCGCATTGCGCGCGATCGCGGGCTCGGTGCTCGCACTGTCCACGTGCCTCGGCGCCGGCGTTTCGGCGCCTGCATTTGCAGCCGATGCACCGTCGGCCGTCACGCGGGTCGCGATGCTCGTGCAGTTGCGCGGCCCGAACCTGAAGGTCGACGAGCGCATCAGCCAGCATCTCGGCGAACGCGGCTACGCGGTGCGCCTGATCGACGAATCGGCCACGCCCGATGCGGCGCGTGACGCCGACGTGGTCGTGATCTCGTCGACGGTATCGTCGAAGAACGTGCGGCCGGGCTGGCGCACGCTCGACAAGCCGCTCGTCACCTGGGAAAACGACCTGCTCGACGATCTCGCGATGACGGGCAAGCGGCACGACGTCGACTTCGGCGAAACCGGCAAGGAGCGCTACCTGTGGCTCGTCAATGCGCCGCATCCGATTGCGGCCGGCTTGCCGGCCGGCGCAACCAATGTGTACGGCAAGCAGGCGCCGATGAGCTGGGGCAAGCCGGGGCTCGGCGCGATCACGATCGCGACCGTGTACGGGCAGCCCGACAAGGCCGCGATCTTCGCGTACGAGAAGGGCGCGACGATGGACTACGAAGCACTTGCGCCGGCGCGGCGCGTGATGTTCTTCCTCGACAACGACACGTTCACGAACCTGTCACCGGCCGGCGTCGCGCTGTTCGATGCGGCGCTCGACTGGGCGGCCGGGCGCCGCTGAGCCGCCACGCGCCGGTCAGGCCGGCCGCGGCGGCGCGCTGATCCGCGACGCGTCTTCGATCAGTTGCGCCAGCTGCTGCGCGGGTTCCGACATCGTGCGCCGTGCGCGATGCACGAGCCCGATGTCGCGGTGGAACGTGTGATGCCCGAGGTCGATCGCGCGGACGCCGGCGGGCCAGCGGCGATACACGGCGGTCTGCGGCACGATTGCGACGCCCACACCATTCTCGACCAGCTTGACGATCGCATCGAGTTCGTCGAGTTCGCAGGTGTCGCGCACCGCGATGTGCATCTTGCGCAGAAAGCGATCGACCTGGCGGCCGCCGAACGACGCACGGTCGTAGCGGACGAACGGCTCGCTCGCGAGCAGCTCGGCCCAGTCCTTGCCTTTCACGCCGCGCGGCACGATCAGCCGGAACGGTTCCTGCGCGAGCGTCGTCCAGTGCAGGTCGCTCTGCAGCGAAAACGGCGGGCGGATGATCGCGGCCATGTCGATCTCGCCCGCATCGACCCGGTTGACCAGCTCGATCGACAGCCCCGGGATCACGCGCGTCCGGCACGCGGGATGGCGGCGATGGAAATCGGCCAGCGCGGCCGGCAGCAGCGCGCTCTGCACCGACGCGATCGCGCCGATCGTCACGCGCACGGCGGCCGGCGAACCGGGTGCCGTCGAGCTCAGGTTCTCGTACAGGCCGATCAGCGCCTGCGCCTGGTCGAGCACGTGATGCCCCATCTCGTTGAGCCGCGCCGACCGGCCTTGCCGGTCGAACAGCGCGAAGCCGAGTTCGGCCTCGAGGCGCTGCATCTGCGCGCTGACGGCCGCCTGCGTGAGCCCGATACGGTTGCCGGCAGCAGCGAACGTGCCTTCCCGGGCGACGGCGACGAGGGTTTTCAGCTCGCGGATCATTCATCAATTCCGTTTGTGAATCGCAAAATTATATATTGATTTAATTTTTGCTTGACCTTGTCTACCATGGTGTCGTCCTCGCGCCACGCGAGCGTTCCTTCACGAGGCAACCATGAGTCTTTCCCCGTTTCACCTGGCGATTCCGGTCTACGACCTGCCGGCCGCGCGCGATTTCTACGGCCGCGTGTTCGGGCTGGAAGAGGGGCGTTCGAGCGCACAGTGGGTCGACTTCGACTTCTACGGGCACCAGCTCGTGATCCACGCGCATCCGAAGACTGCGTCGCAGGAAGGCGCGCACACGAATGCGGTCGACGGGCACGACGTGCCGGTGCCGCATTTCGGGATCGTGCTCGACTGGCCGAGCTGGGAAGCGCTGGCCGAGCGGCTGCGTTCGTTCGGCGTGACCTTCGTGATCGAGCCGTATGTGCGTTTTCAGGGGCAGGTCGGCGAACAGGCGACGATGTTCCTGTTCGACCCGTGCGGCAATGCGCTCGAATTCAAGGCGTTCCGCGACATCGGCCAGCTGTTCGCGAAGTGACCGGCGGCGCCGTCAGCGCCGATTGAATTTGGGTGCGAGAATGCGGCCTCCGGCACGTGCGCGAGGTGCGCCGGCCGGCGCCGCGCCGCACGGCATCCGTCCGTGCGCGCCGTTCTCCAAGGAACCCGTATGGACAGTCACATCGCTCCGGTGGAGCTGAAGAAAGCCTACCGTCTCCTCAACCACGGCCCGACCGTGCTCGTGTCGGCCCGCCACAACGGCGTCGACAACGTGATGGCGGCCGCGTGGGCGTGCGCGCTGGACTTCCTGCCGCCGAAGCTGACGGTCGTGCTCGACAAGTCCGCGAAAACGCGCGAGCTCGTCGAGCACAGCGGCACGTTCGTGATCCAGGTGCCGACGGCCGCGCAGCTGCAGCTCACGCATGCGGTCGGCAGCCACAGCCTCGCGGAGCGGCCCGACAAGCTGCGCGAAGCGGGCGTCACGCTGTTCGACGTCGAAGGGCACGACCTGCCGTTCGTCGCCGGCTGCTCGGGCTGGCTCGCGTGCAAGCTGATTCCCGAGCCGCACAACCAGCAGGCCTACGACCTGTTCATCGGCGAAGTGGTCGGTGCATGGTCCGACACGCGCGTGTTCCGCGACGGACACTGGTATTTCGAATCGGCCGATCCCGCGCTGCGCAGCCTGCACTACATCGCGGGCGGCAATTTCTATGCGATCGGCGAATCGCTGCACGTCGATCCGGACGCGCAGTAAGCGCCGGACGACCGGCCATTCAACATCAGGGCGCGCGGCTTACGCGCGCTTTTTCAATTCCGCGAGCATGGTTTCGGCGAACGCCTGCGCGACGCGCGGCAGCGTGCGCCCGCGTTTCGTGACGAGCGCGATCGGCCGCACGAACGCGGGATCGTCGATCGGCTTCGCGACCAGCTCGGGCTCGGCGCGCACCTCGCGCGCGGTCGCGGGCAGGATCGTCACGCCGAGGCCGCCGCGCACCATCGCGACGGCCGTCATCATGTAGGTCGGTTCGCACGCGATGTCGGGCGTGCAGCCGGCCGCTTCCAGCGCGGCATCGACGACGCTGCGCACGCTGGTGCCTTGTGCGGTGAGCACGAGCGGCACGCCCGCGACGTCGGCGGTGGTGACGCGACGCTTGCGCGCGAGCGGATGATCCTTCGGGCAGACGGCGACGAGCCGGTCGGCGCCCGCGTACAGCACCTCCAGCGACGCATCGAACGTGTCGCCGCCGGTCAGCCCGAGATCGGCTTCCTCGTTGCGTACGAGCGCGGTGACGAGGCTCGCGACGCCATCGCGGATCTCGAAACCTGCGCGTGGCACGTCGCGCCGGAACGACTGGATCAATTCAGGCAGCACGCTGGACGCGAAGGTCGGCAGGCACGCGAGCCGCACCGTGCCGCTCGTGCCTTCGCCGAGCGCGCGTGCGTCGCGCAGCACGCGCTCCATGTCGTCGAGCGAGCGCTGCAACAGCGGCAGCAGTTCGCGCCCGGTCTGCGTGAGCGCGACGCTACGGCTGTTGCGGTCGAACAGCCGCGCGCCGACGATCTCCTCGAGCCGGCGGATCTGCACCGTCAGCGCCGGCTGCGACAGGTGCAGGCGCGCCGCCGCGCGCGTGAAGTTGCCGGCGTGCGCGACGGTGACGAACGCGCGAATGTCGCGAAGATTCAGATCCATAACGGTTCGTGATTGCTGCGATCAAATCATTTCAATTGTGCTATCGCTGCGCCGACCTTACGCTCGTCTCCAACAAAAGACAAGGTAGGAGACACGGATGCTGCCGTTACTCGGGCTTGGCACGATCGTCGTGCTGCTGGCCGCGATTCTGTCGAAGCGGATGTCGCCGCTCGTCGCGCTGATCCTCGTGCCGATCGCCGCGTCGCTGATCGGCGGCTTCGGGCTGCACACCAGCAAGTTCGTCATCGACGGGCTGAAGGGCCTCGCGCCCGTCGTCGGGATGTTCGTGTTCGCGATCCTGTATTTCGGGACGATTACCGATGCCGGCACGCTCGACCCGATCATCGACCGGATCCTGCGCGCGGTCGGCACGCGGCCGACGCGCATCGTGATGGGCACGACGCTGCTCGCGCTGCTGATCCATCTCGACGGCTCGGGCGCCGTCTGCTTTCTCGTGACGATTCCGGCGGTGCTGCCGCTGTACGATCGGCTGAAGATGGACCGGCGCGTGCTGGCCGCCGCCGTGTCGATGGCAGCGGGCATCAATTTCCTGCCGTGGACGGGGCCGATGATCCGCGCGTCGGCGTCGCTGCACCTGCCGGTGTCGGCGCTGTTCAATCCGCTGATCCCGGTGCAGGCGATCGGGCTCGTGTTCGTGTTCGGCGTCGCATACTGGCTCGGGCGGCGCGAGGAGAAGCGGCTCGGCCTGTCGCGCGACGATGCGTCGATCCCGCTGCCGACACGCGAACTGACGCCCGACGAGCAGGCGCTGCGCCGACCGCACCTGTTCTGGTTCAACCTCGTGCTGACGTTCGTCGTGCTCGGCACGATGGTCGTGATGGGCGAGAAGATCCCGCCCGCGATCATGTTCATGGTCGGGCTGTGCATCGCGCTGATGGTGAATTACCCGGACGTCGACATGCAGCGAAAACGCATCGACGCGCATGCACGCGCCGCGCTGATGATGGCCGGCATCCTGCTCGCGGCCGGCGTGTTCACGGGGATCATGCAGGGCAGCGGGATGCTGAAGGCGATGGCGCAGGCGGCGGTCGGCTTCGTGCCGCCGTCGATGGCCGGCCACATTCCGGTGGTGCTCGGCCTCGCGTCGATGCCGCTCAGCATGCTGTTCGATCCGGATTCGTTCTACTTCGGCGTACTGCCGGTCATCGCGGAAGTGGCTGGCCAGTTGGGCGTGCCGGCCGTGCAGGTCGGGCAGGCCGCGCTGCTCGGCCAGATGACGACCGGGTTCCCGGTCAGCCCGCTGACGCCCGCGACGTTCCTCGTCGTCGGCCTGTGCGGCATCGAGCTGGCCGAGCACCAGAAATTCACGTTTCCGCTGCTGTTCGGCGCGTCGATCGTGATGACGATCGCCTGCGTCGTGCTGGGCATCTTTTGATTTTTGCCGGCGGCGCAAGCCACCGGACGACGGGACGGACATGACAGCAAAGCAACCTGAACGGCGCGTGCGCATCGGCGCGGGCGCCGGCTACTCGGGTGACCGGATCGAGCCCGCGGTCGAGCTGGCCGAACACGGGCAGCTCGACTATCTCGTGTTCGAATGCCTGGCCGAGCGCACGATCGCGATCGCGCAGCAGGCGCGGCGCAAGGATCCGGCGCTCGGCTACGATCCGCTGCTCGACGCACGCATGCATGCGGTGCTGCCGGTCGCGGCGGCGAAGCGTGTGCGCATCGTGTCGAACATGGGCGCCGCGAACCCGCGCGCGGCCGCGCGGCGCACCGCGCAGATCGCGCAGTCGCTCGGTATCGCGGGGCTGAAAGTCGCGGCAGTCGAAGGCGACGACGTGCTCGACGTCGTGCTGCGCGGCGCGTTCCGTTTCGAGGAATCGGGCGACGAAGTCGCCGCGTATCGCGACCGCATCGTGTCCGCGAACGCGTACCTCGGCGCCGCGCCGATCGTCGATGCGCTCGCGGCCGGCGCGGACGTCGTGCTGACCGGGCGCGTCGCCGATCCGTCGCTGTTCGCCGCGCCGCTGATCCACGCGTTTGGCTGGCGGATGGACGACTGGGACACGCTCGGGCAGGCGACCGTCGTCGGCCATCTGCTCGAATGCGCGGGGCAGGTGACGGGCGGCTATTTCGCGGATCCCGGCTACAAGGACGTGCCGAACCTGGCGCGGCTCGGCTTCCCGATCGGCGAAGTCGCAGCCGACGGTTCGGTCGTGATCACGAAGGTGTCGCATGCGGGCGGCCGCGTGAGCGCGGCGACCTGCAAGGAACAGCTGCTCTACGAGATTCACGATCCGGCGCGCTATCTGCAGCCCGATGTCGTCGCCGATTTCACGCGCGTGGCGGTTGCCGAGGAAGCGACCGACCGCGTGCGCGTGACGGGCGGCCGTGGAACCGCGCGACCCGATACGCTGAAGGTGTCGGTCGCTTACGCCGACGGCTGGATCGGCGAAGGCCAGATTTCGTACGGCGGGCCGGGCGCGCTCGAACGTGCGCGCCTCGCGCTCGACATCGTCCGTGAACGGCTGGCGCTGACCGGCGTCGCGGCGACCGAGTGGCGCTTCGACCTGATCGGTGTCGATTCGCTGTATGGCGACGCCACGCCGGCCGCGCGTGGTGAGCCGGCCGAGGTGCGCGTGCGGGTGGCCGGCCGTGCGGCGAGCGCCGCCGAAGCCGCGCGGATCGGCAATGAAGTCGAGACGCTCTATACGAACGGGCCGGCCGGCGGTGGCGGCGCGTTCAAGTCGACGCGCGAGGTGATCGCCGTGCAGTCGGTGCTGCTGCCGAGTACGGCCGTGACGCCGTCGTTTTCATTCGTGGAGGCATGATGCAACTGCGTGAACTCGCGCATGCGCGCACCGGCGACAAGGGCAATACGCTGAACGTATCGGTCATCTGCCGCGATCCGCGTCATTACGGCCATCTGCGCACGCATCTCGATGCGCAAGCGGTGAAGGCATGGCTCGCGGGCATCGTGCACGGCGACGTCTTGCGCTACGAACTGCCGGCGCTCGGTGCGTTCAACTTCGTGCTGCGCGATGCGCTCGGAGGGGGCGTGACGCGCTCGCTCGCGCTCGATGCGCACGGCAAGTCGGTCAGTTCGGCGCTGCTGGCGATCGAGGTGCCCGACCCGGCGTGACGCGTGGCGTCGCCGCCGTGGGCAGGCAGGTGCGGGTCACGGAATCAGCAGCTCGCGACGTCCGTCCGCGTGATCGATGCGTTCGCCGGCGATAGGCAGGCGCTGATCTCGCCGATAGTCGTAGACCGCGCGCGATGCGGCGAGCTGGTCGAAGTCGAGTTCGAGCGCATGACGCGATTCGGTATTGCCGGCTTCGAACATCACGTTGCCGTACGGATCGACCGCGAGGCTGCCGCCTGCGAACACGACGTCGTGCTTGCTGTCGCCGACGCGATTGGCGACTGCCGCGAACACCTGGTTCTCCATCGCGCGTGCCGACACCGAGGTGCGGTGGACGTTGCGGTACGGCTCCATGTTGCCGTCGGTCACGAGGATCAACTGCGCGCCGAGCGCGGCGAGCGCGCGACCGGTTTCCGGGAATTCGCTGTCGTAGCAGATCAGCAAGCCGATCCGCACGCCGCGCCATTCGACCGTCGCGTAGCGGTCGCCCGGCAGCACGACGCCGTGCTCGCTCACCCACAGATGCGTCTTGCGATAGCGCAGCGCGATGCCGTCCGGCGTGACGAGCACGGTCGTGTTGTAGAAGCGTCCGCCGTCGTTCTCGATCAGCCCGACCACGACCGTCACGTCGCGTGCGCGTGCAGCCGCAATGACCGCGCCGACGCTCGGGCCGTCGAGCGGCTCGGCGACTTCCGCGAGATTCGACGGATCGAGGAAGCCGGTGAGCTGCGCTTCCGGAAACATCACGATGTCGGTGCCGGGCGCGCAGGTCGCGATGGCGTCGAGCGTGCGCTGCAGGTTGTAGTGCGTGTCGCCGTCGCGGCCGGCGAGCTGGACGATGTCGAGCTTCAGTTTCATGGGCGATGTCGGTGGCTGGGGCCCGTCGCGGCACGCGGCGGAGCGGTTGGAACGAGGGCCCAGTATGCGCCGAACCGTGCGATTTCCCATCCCGCCGACGCGTTAACCCGTCGGGGGTATTGATCTCGTGGACGGCATCCCGGAAACAATGGCAAAAAAACGCCGACCCTTCTGCAAGGGTCGGCGAACAGGTCCTGACTGACGAGGAGGTGCCATCAGAACCCAGGCCAGCGTGTGTCGCCCGTTTCGTCATGAACGGGCAGACAGGATCGGATCGCGCAAGGATAGGGGCGTGCCGTTCGTTTGCACAGAAGGCGCAGCCGATAACGCGTATCGGCTGCGCACGAAGGAGGAACGAAACTGCGGGCACGTCACGCCGCCCGCCGATCGTCACGTGCCGGTCTGCGCCTTCAGGAACAGCGAGAACAGCTCAGACTGCGAATTGATTGCGAGCTTCGCGTAGATGTTGCGCCGGTGCACCTTGACCGTTTCCGCCGAAATCGCCAGCTTGTTCGCGACTTCCTTGTTCGAGCGGCCGCTCAGGATCAGCCGGATCACGTCGAGTTCGCGCGCGGTGAGCGGGGTGCCGAGCCTTGCCATCGCGTGCTCGAAACCGTCCGGTGCAGCGGTGCCGGCCGCGCGCGGCGGTGCGGATTCGGCAGGCGGGTGCTCGTACGCGAGGCGCTGGCGCATCAGCGCGACGACCCACGGCCGCACCAGGTCGAGCAACGCGACCTGCTCGGGGCTGAAGCGCCGCTTGCTGCCGAGCGACAGGCACAGCGTGCGCGTGTCGTCGAGCACGACGTTGAACTGCACCTCGTCCTCGACGACGTTGTGCGTGAAATAGCGCGTGTAGTACTCGGTGTCGCGGAAGCACTCGGGAGCGACGTCGGACAGCCGGAACAGGCCGCTGGCCGGCGCATCGCGGTTCGCGATGTAGAACGGATCCAGCAGGTACAGGCCCTGCACGTAGTCGCGAAACAGCGGGTCGGGGCCGCCGCCTTCGTATGCGCATTCGGCGAACACCAGCGGGCGGCCGTCGCCGAACATCAGCGCCACCCAACTGTCGACCGCGACGTATTCCTCGATCAGCCGGATCAGCGACAGCCAGAAGCCCGGCTGGTCGAGCGACTCGATGAGCCGCCCGACCGAGCGGTGCCAGGCGACGTCCTGCAAGGTCAGGTTCATGCGTGTGTCCATGTCGGGCCGGCGATTCGACGCTTGCGGTGCCGCGCCGTGCGTGTACGCTACGGCCTCGCGGACCGATTCCCGCGCGCATCGAACGGAGCCTGGAGTGAAGAACGAGATCGTAACGCCGGCCGGCGCGAATGGCGAGGGCATGCGTCGTGGCCGGTGCGCGGCCCTTGCCGTGGGTGCCGTGCTGGCGTGCGCGGGCGCGCTGGCCGCGCAATCGGTGGCCGCTGCGCCGCCGGCGTCGTGCAACGCGCAATTGACGGCGCTGATCGTACCGGCGCTGCGGCAGACCGCGATGGACCGGCGTGACATCCATGCCGACGTGGACGAGCGCAACGGCAATGTCTACCGCATCCGGTTGTTCACGGTGCCCGACCATCCGGGCACGCCCAATCGCGAAGCGACGATCGGCTGGGTGACGCTCGATACGCAGGCGATGCGCGCACTCGACATCACACGCGATCCCGACCAGCCGGACGTGCTGACGATCGACCGGCGCGCGCTGTCGCGTGCCGTGTCGGCGTGTGATGCGCCGGCTGTGCCGGTGCACGGTGCCGTCGATTGCGACGCGCTGAACCGCCGCGCACAGGGGCGGGGTGATTATGTAATGGGCAGCGGCGCCGGGCGTGTCGTCACCGGCAAGGGACGCCTGCCGTTCTTTTCCGCGCCGGACGACGCATGCCGGATCGACGGGCTGTTCATCGTCGAGCACGATCACGTCGATGCGCGGACCGAATACGGCCGTTTCACGTCGGTCGTCTACCTGAATCCGCGCACGCGCGGCATGGCCGAGGGATGGGTGTCAACCGCGCGGCTGAAGCCGGACGGCACCGGCATCGCGCCACGGCAACTGTGATCGGGCGCGCCGGCAACCATTCGCCATACATCCTTCCGACCAGAACGAACCTCGTCATGACAGTCCCGCACCGGAACACACGTCTCAAGCCGCTCGCGGCTTCGCTCGCTGCACTGGGGGCACTCGCGGTACTGACGGTGCGCTCCGCGCTGTCGCCCGTCTATGCCGTCGAGCCAGCGCAGCCCGACCCTCAACTGAAGACCTTCATCCACGACACTTACGGCAACTGGCGTGCGGACCGCAAGGGTTGGCAGGCGGACGGCGACGATTTCATCTACACGCCGTGCGGCTCGCTGCGCGTCGCGACCGCGGACGGCGCACGCACGCTGCTCGCGGTGTGCGGCGAAACCGAAGCGGCCGTGCAGAACGGAACGCCGGGCATGGATTCGGACGCATCGACCGGCACGATCGACCTGTACGTGCTGAAGCCGACGGCCGACGGCAAGGCGCTCGAGCCGGTCGTGAAGAAAACGGAGATCGCGTCGGGCAAGCGCGGCGAGCCGGGCACGGTGCGCATCGAGCGGCTCGGGCCGCACGTGTTCGGGTTCGTCATCGGCGAAAGCGACATGCGGCAAGGCTATACGCAAAGCTTCCGCTCGATCTGGCTGCCGTACGGCAACGCGCTGGTGCCGGCGGCGGCGCGTATCGACGAGGCGCTCGACAATGCGGAGTCGACCGAATGTGCGAACGCCCACGCACGCTGCGAGGAACGTCGCTTCGAGATCGTGCCCGACCTGGCCGGCACCGGCGACGTCTATCCGTTGACGGTCAATGAGACGGGCACGCGCGGTGACAAGGCCATCCACGCGCGCCATACGGTGAAGTTCGACGCGGCACGCGGCCGCTACGTCGTGCCGAAGGCATTGCGCGACGGGTATTGATCCTTCGCGCGCAGGAACGGGCGGCATGACGCCGCCCGTGCATCACACGTACAGGTAGCGTACGAGGTGGAAGAACACCGGTGCGGCGAAGCAGATCGAGTCGACACGATCGAGCATCCCGCCATGGCCCGCGATCATCGAGCCCCAGTCCTTCGTGCCGAGCGAGCGCTTGACGGCCGACAGCACCAGCCCGCCGACGAAGCCCGCGATCACGATCGCGAGCGAGATGCCGAAGGCCGCGCCGAAGCTGAACGGCGTCACGCGATACAGCGACGCGCCGCACAGCGTGGCCAGCAAACCGCCGCCGATGAAGCCTTCGATCGTCTTCGACGGCGACAGCTGCGGCGCGATCTTGCGGCGTCCGAACAGCTTGCCGACGACATATTGCAGCACGTCGCTGATCTGCACGACGAACAGGAAGAAGAACAGCAGCAGCGCGTTCTGCCCCGCGTAGTGTGGAATGTCGAGGATCAGCACGGCCGGTGCATGGCTCAGGCCGTACACGCACACCATCAGCGCCCAGTTGATCTTCGCGTTGCGGCTCAGGAATTCGCGCGTGTCCTGCGTGAGCGCCGAGACGAGCGACATCGCGAAGAACAGGTGCACGGGCACGAAGATCGAATACATCCCGTACCAGTTGATCCCGAGCAGCAGGTACTGCACGGGGATCGCGACGAAGAACGCGATGAAGAGCGTCGTATGGTCGCTCGCGGTGGTCGGCGTGAGCGTGATGAATTCGCGCAGCGTCAGGTACGACAGCAGCGCGAACACCAGATAGGTGACGTTGTTGCCGAGGCCGATCGCGATGGCCATGATCGCGATCATCGCCCACCATGCGCGGATGCGCTGGTTCAGGTTGATGATGGTCGAGTTCTGGCCGCTGCTGCGCGCGCCGAGGATCGCGCCGATCACGGTCGCGACGACGAGCACGCCCGTGACGCCCGCGACCAGTTCCCAGAAGATGGTTCGCATTGTTGTTGATATCCGGAAAAGGGAGAAGAGGGCGGCGGGGTCAGCCGGCGGGCCGCTGCGGCGGCGCGAGCGCGACGACCGCGTCGCGCATGCGGGCGAGGAAGGTCGGCTTCTCTTCCTGGTGGCCGAGCGCGTCGTTCGCCCCGAAATGCACCTTGCAGATCAGCGGCACGGGCCAGATCGCGCCCTTCGGCATGATGCGCTGCAGGTTCTCGAGGTAGACGGGCGCGAGCGCGACGTCCGGGAATTCGGTCGCGAGATGGAACAGCCCGCTCTTGAACGGCTGCGGCAGCACCTCGGCGCCGCGCGTGCCTTCCGGGAAGATGATGATCGAATGGCCCTGCCGCAGCGCGTCGCGCACGGGGTCGAGCGGGTCGCCGCCGGATTCGCGGTGGCGGTCGATCAGCACGACGTTCAGCAGCTTTTGCGCGATGTGCCGCTTCATGTCGCTGCTGTCCCAGTAGTCGCGCGCGGCGACCGGCCGCACGACCGCGCGCACGTTGCGCGGCAGCGCGGCGAGGATCGCGAGCGTGTCGATGTGGCTCGTGTGATTCGAGAAATAGATCTTCTGCGTCGGGGAAGGCGGCGCCTGATGCCAGACCGGATACGCGCCGGCGACAAGCCGCACGATGGACAGCAGGAAATCGCGCTGCCAGACATTGAGGATGTTCATCGGCGCGGTGCCTCCTGCCTGCATGACCGGCCCGCTGCGCAGGCGCGGCGGGCGGAGCCCCGGAATGCCGGCGCGGCAGGATGCGCGCCGGACGGCTCTTGTTTAAATTTTTTCAAATTCGTGGCTGCCTGTCGCAGGTCCGCTGATAATCGGACGATTCGCCGTTGCACGCTGTTGCGTCGCGGCGAATGCGCCGGTCGGCGGCGTGATAATCGGCTGTTGCACGAGTGCCCGTCTGCAGTTCGAATGGATCTCACCGCGATCGGGCCAGCGGATTATCGCGAGTTTCGCTGAAAAACGCCAGATTCGCGCCGCGCGGGCGTGCCGGGCCGCAGGCTTGACGCATCGGGGCCGCTCGGCGACGATTAGGGCCGTCCAATGAAGGCCGACGAAGGCCGTTTCGCCGCCCGGGGCATGGCGGCGGGAAACCTATCCGACTGTGCCGCGCCAATAAAACGATGAGCCTCTACGCACTCAAACCCAAATTCCAGAACCGTCTGCGCCCGTTCGCGAATTCGCTCGCCGAACGCGGCGTCACGGCCAACCAGGTCACGCTGTTCGCGGCCGGCGGCTCGATCGTCGTGGGCGCGCTCGCCGGCCTGGGCGTGTTCGCCCGTGCGCTGTTCCTGCTGATTCCGCTGTGGCTGTTCGCGCGGATGGCGCTCAACGCGATCGACGGGATGCTCGCGCGCGAGCACGGGCAGAAGAGCACGCTCGGCGCGTACCTGAACGAGCTGGGCGACATCGTGTCCGACGTCGCGCTCGTGCTGCCGTTCCTCGCCGTTTCCGCGTTCGCTCCGGCGGACGTCTGGCTGTTCGCGCTGACGGCGGTGATCGTCGAATGCGCGGGGCTGATCGGCCCGCTCGTCGGCGCGACGCGCCGCTACGACGGCCCGTTCGGCAAGAGTGACCGGGCGCTGGCCCTCGGCGCGTTCGCGCTGTGGATCGGCCTCGGGTTCCCGGTCGGCAGCGTCGCCGCGTGGCTGTGGCGGCTGCTGATCGTGCTGTCGATCGTGACGGCGGTGCGGCGCGTACGGGCCGGGATCGCCGAAGCGGGCGGCTGATTGGCCGGGCGCCGGAGGGCGGCGCCACACAATTCGAATAACGAAACGAGAGAAATCGCATGAGCGCACGCACGGCACGTGAGGCCGACTTCATCACGCACGACGGCGAAACGCTGTTCTATCGACACTGGCCCGCGACGGCCCCGCATTGCCGCGGCGCCATCGTGCTGCTGCATCGCGGCCACGAACATTCGGCGCGCGTCGCGCACCTAGTCGACGAGCTCGACCTGCCGGATTTTGCATTTTTCGCATGGGACGCGCGCGGTCACGGCCGCTCGCCGGGTGCGCGCGGCTACAGCCCGAGCGCGGCCGCGTCGGTACGCGACCTGCAGACCTTCGTCGAACATATCCGCGACACGCACGGCATCGCGATCGAGGACATGGCCGTGGTCGGCCAGAGCGTCGGCGCGGTGCTCGCGGCCACCTGGGCGCACGACTATGCGCCGCCGATCCGCGCGCTCGTCGTCGCTTCGCCGGCATTCCACATCAAGCTCTACGTGCCGTTCGCGCGGCCGGGGCTGCGGCTGATGCACAAGCTGCGCGGGCTGTTCTACGTGAACAGCTACGTGAAGCCGAAATTCCTCACGCACGATCCCGAGCGGATCGCGAGCTACGCGTCCGATCCGCTGATCACGCGGCCGATCGCGGTCAACATGCTGCTCGACCTGCACGACACCGCGCAGCGGATCGTCGCCGACGCGGCCGCGATCACCGTGCCGACGCAGTTGCTGATTTCGGGCGCCGACTGGGTCGTGCATCGCGGCCCGCAGGATCGCTTCTTCGAACGGCTCGGCTCGGCGCGCAAGGAGCGCATCGTGCTGCCGGGCTTCTATCACGACACGCTCGGCGAACGCGACCGCGCCCAGGCGCTCGCGCCGCTGCGCGCGTTCGTGCTGCGCGAGTTCGATGCGCCGAGCCCGCGCGTGTCGCTCGCCGATGCCGACCGGCGCGGCGCGTTCCACGACGAATACGCGGCGCTCGGCCGCCCGCCCGCGAACGTATTCGCGCGGGCGTACTGGGCGCTCACGCGCGCCGGCCTGAAAGCCGGCGGCGCGTTGTCGGACGGCATCGCGCTCGGGCTGCGGCTCGGCTTCGATTCGGGCTCGACGCTCGACTACGTGTACCGCAACCGTGCGCAGGGGCGGCTCGGCGTCGGCGCGCTGATCGACCGCACGTATCTCGATTCGCCGGGCTGGATCGGCATCCGCCAGCGCAAGGTGCATCTGCAGGAACTGATCGGCACAGCAATCGGCCGCCTGCGCGGGCACGGCTCGCCGGTGCGGATCGTCGACATCGCGGCCGGTCACGGGCGTTATGTGCTCGACGCGATCGCGTCGGCTGCCGAGCGCGACGGCGCGGCGCCCGACGACATCACGCTGCGCGACTACAGCCCGCCGAACGTCGAGGCGGGGCGCGTGCTGATCGCGCAGCGCGGCCTCGAGCCGATCGCGCGCTTCGAGCGCGGCGACGCGTTCGACGAGACGTCGCTCGCGACGCTCGAGCCGCGCCCGACGCTCGCGATCGTGTCGGGCCTGTACGAACTGTTCGGCGAGAACGCGCTGATCGAACGCTCGCTGCGCGGGCTTGCGCAGGCCGTGCCGCCGGGCGGCTATCTCGTCTATACCGGGCAGCCGTGGCATCCGCAGCTCGAATTCATCGCGCGCGCACTGAACAACCATCGCGGCGAGGCGACCTGGGTGATGCGCCGCCGCTCGCAGGCCGAGATGGACGAGCTCGTCGCGCGTGCAGGCTTCCGCAAGCTCGACCAGCGGATCGACGAGATGGGGATCTTCACGGTCAGCCTCGCGCAGCGGATCGACGCGTCATGAGTGCGCTCGGCGGCGGCGCGGGCGGCCTTGCCGAATCGGCGGCCGGCGCGCGCGACGCATCGTTCGCACTGCGCTTCGGCTGGCTCGCGGTGATGGGGGCGGTGTTCTTCTCGACGTACGGCTTCGCGAACTGGCTCGCCGCGCGCCGCGCGGCAGTGCCGACGTTCGCGTTCGGCTGGGAGCACGCGATCCCGTTCGTGCCGTGGACCATCGTGCCGTACTGGTCGATCGACCTGCTGTATGCGCTGTCGTTCTTCTTCTGGACGCGCCGTGCCGATCTGCTCGATCACGTGAAACGGCTGCTGACCGTGCAACTGGTGTCGGTCGCGTGCTTCATCGCGTGGCCGCTGCGTTTCGGGTTCGAGCGGCCCGACGCGGGCGGCGTGGCCGGCGCGCTGTTCACGTTGCTGATGGGCTTCGACAAGCCGTTCAACCAGGCGCCGTCGCTGCATATCGGCTTGCTCGTCGTGCTGTGGGCCGTCTACGCGAAGCACCTGCGCGGCACGTTCGCGCGCGCCGTGCTGCATCTGTGGTTCGCGGCGATCGGCGTATCGGTGCTGACGACCTACCAGCACCACGCGATCGACGTGCCGACCGGGGCGGCCGTCGGTTGTCTCGCACTGTTCCTGTTCCCGTTGCGCGATGCGGCGGGCCGCTTGCCGGGCGCCGACGCGTTGCCGGGCGCGGCCGGCCGCGCGCTCGCGCGCCGCTATGCGCTCGGCGCCGCGCTGGTGGGGCTTGCGGCCCTGTGGTGCGTGCCGCGCGCGCCGGGCTGGGCGCTGGCGGCAGGGTGGATCGCGCTGGCGCTCGCGTGCGTGGCATGGGTCTACCGGCGTGGCGCGCCGGGCGCATTCCAGAAGGATGCACGGGGCCGGTTGCCGGTCTTCGTTCGCTGGCTGCTCGCCCCGACGATTGCCGGCGCGTTCGTCAATTCGCGGCTGTGGACGTTCCGGCAGCCGGCGCCGGTGCGGATCGACGCGCGCGTGTCGATCGGCCGTACGCCGACGACGCGCGACCTCCGGCGCCACGGTTTCACCGCGCTGGTCGACCTGACGGCCGAGATGCCGCGCTGGGCGGCGGCCGATGCGTCGCTCGCGTATGCGTCCGTACCGCAGCTCGATCTCGTCGCGCCGACGCCGGCGCAGCTCGCGCAGGCCGTCGCGGCGCTCGAACGCCTGCACGGGGACGGGCGCGACGTGCTGGTCTGCTGCGCGCTCGGCTACGGGCGCAGCGTGCTGTGTGCGGCCGCATGGCTCGCCGCGCGGCGCGGGCTGGGCGATGCGCGCGACGCGCTGGCCGCGGTGCGCGCGGTGCGGCCGCACGCGGTGTGGTCGGATGACGGCGTGGCCGTGCTGCAGGGCTGGATCGATCGCCGTCGCGACACGGGACGGGTGTGATGCGCGATCCGTCCGCTCCGTTCAGGATTGCCGCCGCGCGCGGCGCGCTCGATGCGGGGGCATGGGCGATCGCGGCCGCGCTGGCCGCGGCCGGCGCGGGCTGGTGGATCGCGGCGGGCTGGGCGCCGGCGACGCTCGCCCGCGTGCTGCTGGCCGTCGTCAGCACGGGGTCGGGGATTGCGGCGTTGTGGTACGCGGTGCGCATCGCGATCGACCGCCGGCTGTTCGCGGCGCTCGCGCGGGCGGCCGCGGGCGACGGGGCGGTCGACGACGGGCTCGAGGCGCTCGACCGCGCGCTCACCGATCTCGGCTGGATCGATGCGACGAAGGCCGGGCGCACGCTCGATGCGCGCGTGCGCGGCGCGGTCGGGCTGTGCCGTGCCGGCGTGCTCGTCGCGATCGTGCAGTGGCTCGTGGTCGGGATCGCGCTCGCGGTGCCGCAGGCCGGCTAGCGTCGCCCGTCAGGCGTTACGCGTGCGCGGTGCGCTGCGACCGCGTCCGCTTGGCTTCGTACATCGCCTGATCGGCGTGCTCGATCAGCGCGTTCATGTCGGTGCCGTCTTCCGGCAGCATCGCGATCCCGACGCTGACGCCGAGCCGCAGCGCGTGCCCCTCGAATTCGAACGGTTCGCCGACCTGCTGCGCGAGCCGCGTGCTTTGCGCGTGCGCATCGTCGCGGGTGCCGATGTTCGGCAGGATCACCGCGAATTCGTCGCCGCCGACGCGCGCGACCGTGTCCGAGCGCCGTACCACCCCCTGCATCCGCGTGGCGATCTCGCGCAGCGCGGCGTCGCCCGCGCGGTGACCGAACCCGTCGTTGATCGGCTTCAGCCCGTCCATGTCGATGTTGAGAATGCCGAGCCGGCCGTTCGCGCGCAGCGCCGTGTGCATCGACTGGCGCAGGCGGTCGTAGAACAGCGCGCGGTTCGGCAGGCCCGTGAGCGCGTCGTGCGTCGCGCGCAGGTACAACTCGTTCGCCTCGTTGCGTGCCGCGTGGAACATCGCGGCGGCAATCAGGTCGGCCGTCAGCCGCAGCGTGCCGGCGTCGGCCTGCGAGAAGCCGTCGACGTCCGGCGACATCACCTTCAGCACGCCGACCGTCGTGTCGGCATGCGTGAGCGGCATCACGAGCATCGAGCGCAGGCCGACGCGGCGGCACGCGTCGCGATCGACGCGCGGGTCGGTTTCCGAATCGACGCAGTGCAGCAATTCACCTTGCTGCACGCACAGGCCCGACAGGCTGCCCGAGCGCCGCAACCGCAGCCCGAGCATCCCGGCAGCCGTGCCCGACGCGGCGCGGTACACCATGTCGTCGCCTTCGGCGAATTCGACCGCGGCGGCACTCGCGCCGGTGAGCTGCGGCACCTGCTCGGCCACGTAGGCCATCACGCTGCCGAGGTCGAGGCCGAGTTTCGCGATCTCGGTCTGCGCCGCGATGATGCGCAGCAGCGTGTCGGGGGAAGGGGTGGCGGGGTCGACGATTTGATTCAAGTCAGTTTTCCATGAAAGAAAGCACGTCCGGCGTCGCGGGTTTGCGGTAGCATACGCGCCGCTCCGCGGCAGCGCGTTCCGGGCGGTCTGCAACGGACCACCGCCGGCCAACCGCACCGCACCGCGCCGGCAGTATGCCGTTCGACCCGTCCGGCGACAACGGCGCAATTCTTACCATTCGTACCGCTCGTGCAGCATTTCCGACTGGATTGAGGTTCTTTTCGCTTCACCGTCACGAATTTGCGTAAGTTTTGTCCTATTTTTGAGATAGTAGAGCGTTTTTCTTTTTCCTTTTGGTGGTGGGATTTTTTTTCTCTCGTTCCTTTCGCTTTTCCTCTGCTATTAGTGTATCGCAGGGCGAAAGTGTAAGCGTGTACAGAAGTGTATTTATTTTACAACA
>STHD01000806.1:0-26800 GCA_016170015.1 Anopheles longipalpis
AATCATCGCCGTATAAGAGAATCTAAATTCTGTTAAGCAGCGCTGTATAATTACTGAAATTATACCGCTAAGGAACTTCGATTTAAGCGATGCTTAAAGATAAAATCGTTCATATTTTCTTACTGGGAGGTTAGTAAAATAATCGTTTTGTTATACTGTTTTAAATATAATTGCATTCTACTCGTATGATAACACGATAAACGATGTTATATAATTGTTATATAATATATATATATATATTATATTAATATATATTATATATAATGTTATAATTTTAGCAAGGGATTGTTTTCAATTTTACTCGTGTGAGTTCAATCTCAACAAAATATAAACATTTTTTTATTTTTTTTAAATACTTGTTGAAGATAACTTGCAGAACTCAGAACTTGAAATCATATAAGTCACACTGCTTTTGTTTCCGATCTTCTCATTTAAAAGGGCGCACTTGGTATGATATACTGATTTTCTAAGCTTGAACTCTACCAGAATAAGGCGAAGCAACTACAATCCTTTCGTACCAGTTGCTGGACAAGACCGGATATTTACCAATGCAAGCACAGGGCGTAGATTTAATGCTTCCATCCAACTAACAGCCGGTGAAGATTGATGTGCACTAGCGGAAAACTCATTTGACTGAGAAAAGAATCCTACGGCATCAGTAGCCGGAAATGGCTTCAGTGCATTTTATAATTGCTGTTGGAAGGTTTGCAATCAAGAATGGAAATTCTTCTGTTGGAAGGAGCAATTTTTCCACTGCTTACTAATTTAAAGAGTTCTTCCTCATGAACAATAAACTAGAATTATTTTAAAAATATCTACTTTAAGCCTTTTTTGTAGCACAATTTGATTCAATCATTGAGATGTCCATAGTCTGGGCAAATTTTCATTCGAAACCCCTAAATGCCCTTCCGCCACAATGCTAAACGAACATCCTGCTTGTATTTCCTATTCAACATTATCACGATGCCTACGTACACTTAAACAGGGCTAAACGATCAATTGACTTCAACAATTGCTTCCCTTTTCCGAGCCAGCTTATCCTCCCCGCCCTCACGTTCACCTTCCACCCGGCATCATCACTATCCCCGGCACTCAACAATCCTTTCGCCCTGGGGACAGTCATTTCTGCAAAATAATTGCATTCTTAATCAATTGACCTCAATCTGCATACCGGCCGGTACTCGGTGTACCGGTCGCTGCCATAAGTTGGTCAGTCGTTCTGTGACTAGATGCGCGCAGCAACCAGCAACCAAAAACCTTCTCCTTTGCCTTTTAGTCATTCAATCCCGGGCGAGAAGTTTACCGTCCCCATCGATCACCGAAACAATGGTCCCACGTTGCCTGACAAGGGGCAGGAGAAAGTCACCTTCCTTCTACTGCTGTGTATGTTGCACCGTCACTAATCGGTCCCTAAGCATCTTTGCCCACGGAATCGTGGAATCTCGGGTTTTGCTCGCATGCTTCGGCTAAGCCGGAGATGAAAAACGGGGTCGGGTTTTCTCTGCTATCAAAAGGGGAAAAGGCTTTTCTGCTCTGGGGGGGGGGTACCCATCACGAGCGCGTGTCGCTTCCAGATGGAGTGATGCACCAAAACTGTTGGACGTGTACCAAGCTGAAGGAAGCGGGTTTGCACCATTGCAAAAGGTATAGTCTGCTTATCTGCAGTCCATTATAGCGCACAGTTAATGGCAGGAAAGAAGTGATAATTGTTTGTAAATTATTTGAAGATTTGAATTGCTGATTTTTGGCACTGCTTTAAAATGACTTTTGAGCTATATGTTTCAAATATTAAAAGACTTATGAGAAGACTAATATTTTAGTTATTTAACATATTCATTTAAGATTCTGAAACAGCTCAGTTTTATATAACTAAGAATATTCATTTACAAAATATAAAAAATTATAGCAAATTAGTTCTTTAAATAGAACAATTTATTCGTACATCACTGTATACCACTCTGTACGTCACGATGGTGTAGTACGCCCTCACAATCGCATCTAACGCTCCTGGGAGCACAATTTTGGGGTGGTGAAGTTTTTAATCCTCCGGAAAATCCCTCCCTCAAGCAGGTAAACTAGCGATCGGATTCACAGCAATGCGTTCGTTCCATCCTTTGCCGATAAAGCAGAAGAGACGTTGAAATCCTAGACACACTCTACCGGCGCCTACCATCCAATCAATTACAATTGTCCTCCCCCAACTCTATCCCTATTTTCCAGTGTTTGGGGGGCGGAAAGCACAAGATTCTACCGTACACATGCCAATGGTCGATGCAATCGGCTGCGTCGGTGCCACGGGAGATATTAAATGCATTTTAATAGCGCATTAACCACATTCGATGCATCGGGATGCGAGTCGCGTTTCGCGAATCGATGCAATCGCCGCACCGCGTGAGAGCGGAAAGGAGGAGAAAATTGAAGAATGGAAATAAGTGCGCAGCGAGAGACAATACGTGTTCTCGATGCTCACAACCCCGCGCGGAACCACGTTTCGGCTCGGTCGTTCGAGAGACGATCCGACGAGAGGTTTTCGGTACGTCTACGACGATACCTCGCCTGTAATCGACAGAGTTCCGTCCCAATCACGGTTCCACACCATGAGCCGGGAGGAAGCGGTTTGGCCATGTCTCTCGCGCGCGCGCTTATGGAAGGTGAAACGTTTGGTTTAAGGCGAGTGAAACTGTTCCCGGTCTGCATGGTGCCCATTGTTTCCATGGCCATGCCTCGACCATTAGCGATCGAAGTGATGATTATCCTGGGGCGACGTGCTTGGACCACAGAAGGAAAGTGCTCAGTAGGAAGGGAATAAAAAATGCATAGGGTGAAAGAGATTTGCTCTTCCCGATTATTCTAGACTTTCGGTTTGGGTACCGTCCGTTACCCTGACCCCCCACACTGAGACCACTGAGCGTGTTGTGCAGTTTTTGTGCAACGATATCGCTGTCACCTCCACCCCCACCCACCCCGGGAGATCGAGACGAACCGATGAGCCGTCAATCCAGCGATCTTGGGCTTACGCTTGAGCTCTTCCATCGTTAAGCTGTCAATTGGTAATGTTGCGCGCATTTGCCTTTGAAGCTGATGACACATGCCCGCATCGTCACAGATCGTTTCGCAGGATTACGTGACTGGAGGTACGTGGAAACATTGAGAAGATCCTGGGAAAGTAATTACTTTCCGTACGTGAGATGTTTGATTCAAGCGTTATAGAAAGTATGGTGAGTCAATTGTTTTATCATTAGCAAGCGTACTTAAAGTGTGATATAATGATAACTTTCACCGAGAATGAATCATTCGATTTGAAGAGTACAAAAATTCTTCTATTTCGTTAAACAAAATTGAAGATATCTTTTTTTTGCGGTTAAAGAATTTAGCGTGCATGTACTGACATCAATTAATATAATTCTAAAATTATTTAAAGACCACCATGATTTTATTACTTGCATTACTATTCCGAAGGTTTGATGAAGAAAAAACCTTGAAGATCAAGAAAGTTTAAAAAATCTTGAAAATATAAGGTTAGGATCGAAACCATTTTTCTCAATTCAACTTAAATAACCTCAAAAAGTAATGCGAGTTTTTGGAAGATGTTACTTGTGGTTAAGGAATAAAACACGTTTTTATTGAGTTTTAACTGTAGAGAATTACGGTGTACAGAACTGAGAGATTGGAAAAATCATGAGAGCTGAAAGAGAGTGAAAGAGCGATTTAATGGATTTAAATCCTTGACTCACTCTTTTTCGTTGAAACTCACTCTTTTCTTTTGAAACTCACGTAATCGCTACGCCAATTCACTCTTTTGAGTTTTCAACTCACTCACTCTCCGTGCCGACTCACTCTGTGATTTAAATTACAATATGCGAATGAGTAAATATTTTCTTACTCTCTTTATATTTAAATCACTCAATAATAGTCCCTTTTAAAAGCAAACCCATTTTGACATTGAACGCATTTCTCATCCATATTATTTAACTTTAATTTTTAATTAATTTAATTTAATTTAAAAAACATTAATTAATATTTAATATTGACTATTTACCATACTCGCTATAAAAGATTAAGTGCACATAGGAATAAGAGGAAGAAGTGTCTGTCTTTTTACGTTTTTCCAAGAGTGAATGTAAAGTTGCATTTACACCTCATTATAAAAAGTAACCTTATCAAGATGATATTAAACATAGCTTTTTTTACTTACTCAGTTGCCTTTTCTTATATCTGCAAGATTTTGCTGCATTGCATATTATATTTGCTGCACGCTTTTCCACGCTTTGCTTCACGTCAACCATTGTACTATTTGAAATATACCAAACACCTCTCGAGTAACTGTTTTGTACTGGTCATCCAGGAAGCAGAGTTCGTGCCAAGCTTACCGTACAATGTCCGAACCGAGCAGACAAGGGGTAATAAATTGATTCCGGTGTTTTTGGTCTTAATTACCCATTGAAACAATACAGCCAGCAATTAATTTGTCATTCCAACACTAGCTACCAGATAAGATAAGGTTTGTGTGACTTTTTGCTTATGTGATTCTTAAGATGTTAAATTTTTGCTTTGTTAAATACATCTTAAAATCTTAAATTTATAATAAATTATGAATAAAGCAAATTTCATTCATTTAAATGTATCACTAAGCTGCTGGCATTTTAGTAGGCAATTTTCTTCACCATTTTCACTAGTTTTCCACCCGAGACTGGGTAAGGCCTAACCAGGGAAACCCACTCAACCATCATCTATAAATTTTCGAACGCGCCCCGTTCTTTACATCCTGGCCAAAGATCGCATCGTACCATGATACCATCCAAAATGGCAACTGAAGGTCCCTGATGTGTGTCCCCTTCTTAAACATTGGCGGAGTGTGTTCCAGCCCGGCTGGTAGCAAAACGACCGTGTACAGACACAATTGCTCCCCAGTGGAGGGTGCCGAGTGTCCTGTCAGGCCCGGTCTCGGCTTTTGATTCCTTATCTTACCCGGGCCAGAAGATCGTTCCCTCGGGTTGGCAATCGGGTTGTGCTTACTCGCTCGTCCAAGCTGACGATGGTTTCCTCTTCACAAAACGCACATGCATACCTTTTGAGGTCCTTGCCTGGTACACACACATCATCCCTCTTGGCCCTTTTGTGACCCTTGTAAATGGGAAGCAGCGCCCGGCAAAAAGGGAAAATGGTCTACCATTATCTAATGCCAAACCTTCTCGTATGCGCCGTCAATCCTGAAACTCCCCCCCCACGACGAGGGTGTTACAGCAGGGGGAATGGGATATGAAGCTCCAGACGTAGAGACATGGGAGAATGATAGTTTGTCTGGCTGGTGCCGGTTCTCGATTTGTATTTTCTTTTCCCCCTCGAGGGCATCGTATTGTCTCACATTTTTAACAATTTATTACCGAAGAAAAGCCGAGAATGAGCTTCGAGTGAGTGTAGATGGCGAAAAGCAAAAAGGAAATTCCTCGCACACACACACACACCCATATACGTAGGAAAAGGACGTGCGGAGATAATTTCCTCCCGGTCCATGACCCGTGTACAAGCGGTTGTGTATGAACGGAACAGGTTCCGCTTACACGTTTGGCTCGCAGGAAAAACAAGCAAAAACCCCAACACCAGCGAAATGCACCTTTTTCCGCTTTTCCTGTCAAGGCAGAAGAAAATGTAAGCCCGCGAGCCGGCCCATTGGAAGGCGAAATTTATTGTTTCTCATTTCAACTACCACCCTACCACCTGGACCTCCCCCAAATGCCGCCCCATTTCTGTAGACAGACCAGCCGAAGTAACAGTTGCCACACGGCGTTTCGCAACAAAAAAAACACACACACACATTTTCCCAAACGTGTGTGCGAGCGCGACATCGTGGCGAGGTTTTCATCTACCCGGGGACACGTTACGATGAGGAGTCTCATTAAATTTACACCCCTGGCCTGTCACTGTTGGTACCCACTAGTACGAGCTGCCTCAGATAGGGAAGGTTAAAGTTTTGCGATGCTTTCGATCTTTCACTGCTTTCTTAATGCTTCGCACATGCACCCTTTTGCGTACCTCGAGGGTACGAATTAATGGACCGGAAACAGGAAAAGAAAACGCAAACCCGAAGGAATGCGCTGTGCCAGGCAAAGGGGTTGGCGTCCCGTTCTTTGATGCAATGATTTTCCGGAATGCAAAAAGAGAAGTTACAAATATCGCGCACACAAACACATCCGAAGCGGGTAGTAGTGGAAAAATGAGGAGGACCGTTTATGGAGATTACACACGAGCTGAAGCGATAAAAAAAGTTTTGCTTCCATCAATTTTCGAAACGTTGGTTCGCAGCCAACGTGACCTTTCTGCTAGTTTTTTTTTCAGCAAAACTGTTAGGACAACATTATGTATGCGCGAGACATTTGGTGTCGTTTTAGAACAGTTTGTGTTAGTTTGTTCTGATTCTGTGCTGCAAAAATAAGTTTTTATTTGTGCTTTTTACTCGCTCTGGTGGTTTATGGAGGAAATAGTTATTCGAAGTGCGATAGAAATTTCAATACAGTTTAATCCATGAAGAATAATCTTCACTGGACAACAATTCTTAACAATTGGGTATTGGATATTTGAACAGGAACCAATTATTACATCGGTTGATCTTTTACAGAGCTCAAGGCAATGGTTTAGACGTATATTTTTTGGACATATTTTTTCATCAATCGGTAGTCCTAAAATGGAGAAAAAAAAATTTATAAAAGAAATACTCAAATGTTTGTAAAATTAATCTTAGTGAGGAAATCTTGAGAACGGAAAGGCCGTCCAATTGATCTTAAAAGGCAATTTGGACGTTACACTTTTTCGCTCAGGAACTTAGGCTCTGCATGAAGCATTGGCAGAGTTGTAGAGATTGGTTTTAGTAATCGATCCTGCTTCAAGTTCTTTAGAAACCTTGATTCTCCACAAACTCTGGAGATCATGTGTTCAGTTGAATCATTCTAGATTTGGTTCTTATGATTTAGCTATTGGAATTGAGTGTATTTGACGTACATCTTCAATATGGTCTGGACATTGGACAAGTCGACTTCAAGGTTTGCGGCTGCTGGATAAGATTCCGAAATTTGGATCTATTTTTATGGTACTGCATGGCGAACGAGACTGCAAGACCTTCCGAGTTAAAAGCAGTTTGAAATCTACGAAGATTCATCAAACTCTTGAGTCGTGTACTGTTGTGATTACCTTAAGATTGGTCTAAACAGAGCTGATGGTTAGTCTTATACTTAAAACTGAGATACTTAAAACTGACTTAGTAGTTTTAAAACTGAGATGGAGTAATGGCATTAATGTGTCTAGCAGAAAGGCCAGGATAAAGGTCTGGATGATAATGACGTTCGACCGTTAGCGGTTTTGAGGAATCCAGGATCAGGGCAAATTATTGTAAAGAAATAATGTTACAGACAACAAAAACATGGATGAAAAGGTTCTTAAATTCTCATTCAAAACCTTGAAGAACTCAAAGAAAAAGTTTTTCTAGACTTCATTATGTACACATATCAGCTCAAGAATATAAAATAAGATAACAAAGTAACGTCCATTACAAATGGTCTTAAAAGCCTTACCTTTAATGCATCTTCCATTACCTATGCAATCCTCAATGAAGGGACATTTGAGCTCTGAATTTAAATATTGGCTTATCATTGGCATGCAAAAGCCTATCGGTATTGTCTTGTCCGTTATTGCATATAAATGCGTCTATCCGATCCATGCAATAGTTCAAACTCCCCTTAGCACATGTAGTGCTGCTGCAACAATGTATTTGGTTTTGTTTTTGTCTTCACTTAAGATTTATCACCCACTATCGACATGTGGTACGGTACAACGTTCCAACAAGCACGCTCTGGGTCATCTTCCCTGGGAATGCCATAAACGCCATCTCATTGCAAATGGGGCAAACGGTTGCCCGTTGCCATAAGTCCGGATAACCATCTTCCACCAGTGCAACCGTACGCTTCGGCGCAGTTACATTTTCAAAATCAAACACACGCAATGTGTTCCTGTAAAACATAAAAAAAAGAAACAGTCATTCCGTACCGATAAGCCCCAATAGCGCAGCGCAATGGTCAAGCAAACGGAGGCGATAGTTGATGGTACGCCATCTTCTTTCAAGCAAACCGCCATTGAATAATCACCCATTAACCGTAATGAACACGCAAGCAAGGTTGCGTTTTCGGGCTTTGCCTTGCCTGTACCAGTGCAGTCCATTATTGCACACCGATTATCTCGGTGTACTATACGATCAACGCACCAATGTCCGCACCGTTTTGCATTTGTCCGGTGCGCTTGTACGCTAAAGCCGGTTAAAGAACGACTTTCCAGCTTTCGATGCCGCTTCGTTTTGGGGTGAGATTAATTTCTTCATTTAATTGAAAATGTTTACGGTAAGTAGAAGGTACGGTACGGGTACCGTTTGCTGTGCGCGCGTACTGTCGTGTACCGGCAGAACAATGAACAGGTTACATATGGCGCTCGATTAAGCTACAGCACCACCTTCATTGGGTGCTTCTGTGGGGAAAATGAAATTAAAAAAAAAAATGGCTGCAACTCCTCTGCAAATGGTCAATAAAAGGCAAAAACTACCAGGCTCATTTGTTGGGGTCATCTTCGATAAGGAATCGACCGAGAGGAAAAAGCTACACGTAAGCGAAGCTAAATGTAGAAATATTTGCATTCCAAACCACACCAGCAGTGGGTGCGAAGTGAGCTTTAAACCTTCCTCTCACACACACACTTATGCACCCGTTTCGATCGTAACTTAGATGCATTCCCCAAAGGGAATAAAGAAATAAAAGAAAGCAATGGTTAAATATTACCGGGCCGATAAAAATAACATAATAAGCGAATAAATTACCTCCGCGAATGGGAAGCACCGGCATCCTGAGGTACCGTTGCGTAGGGGGTTGATAATACCCCTTTGCAAGAAGTGCCTCAGATCCTTCGATGCATTGGTGCGTTAAATTGAAAAGATGTTTTGCACACTTCTCCTCATTTGGGTGCTTTACTGGCCCTTTCGGCTTCGTCGTCGTCTGCAGCTCGTGCCACCCGTCGATGATGCAAGGGCTAAAAATTCAGTCATTACAAACACTTGCTCCGGTTGATCGGCCAGCCCAGCAATCATTAGCCTTCCTCACGTGAAAGATACACATCGTTCATCCTGAGGAGAGAAGCAAAAAAAAAAACAATGCCGGAAATCGCTTCGTTTTAAGTTACGCCTGTCCGCGGTACGATGAAACCAATGGGTTCACCGCCATTGTGCAATCATTTAATCCGACTCCGGCTTTTTTTTTGTTCGGACGCCCACGAGCAACACGCAAATTTCAGCTTTTCCATTCCTATCGTCAACGATCGCCTCGATCGATCGCTGTCGGTGCGCGTTTTGTGGACAGTGCTTTGGAGGTTTCGTTTTTTTTTTGTTGTTGTTTCGCCGGTCGCTAAAAGATCGTAAAATCACATCAAATCGTGCTGGAAGGCATCGATCAGCTCGACGATCCCTTGTGCATTGATTGGGCACAAAAAACCAACGCCCACCATCGAACTGGCTGCAGGGGACAAGGGAATAAATTGCCCTCCCTTAGCATAACATTTGCTCGCGTACGTAAAGCAACGGGGGAAACACTGTTTCAATTTGAATGAATTACAGTGTGGAAGAAATGTTGCGAAAATTTTGCTTTTACGACATTTAACAACAATAATAATAAATCTTAAAATAGTGATAACAAATATGTTTCTAGAATTTTATAGCTTTTTTCAGTTAATAAATACCTGTATAGGTTTCTATGTATAAAGTTCAGTTTCATTAGGAAAATTTAACAATTTACTTAGTTACTTAGTGTAATAGAACAACCACTTTTTTGCCTAGATCGTGATGTAATCGTATAATGAACATATTAAGGGTTTTTCTTTTTTTATTGTTGAAAAACTGACATTTTATAACAGTTGACACGTCAAAATGTTGAAAGTAACTCCCGATCAGGAAAGTATCTTCAATACACAGATTTCTAAATTCTACATCACAAAGTTTAAACCCATTTCCTCTTGTAGTAGTCCAGTGTTAAATGACAATTTATAATTGTAAATGGTGCCGTGACCAGGATAAGTTGTTCATTTCAAATTTTTAGCTATTAATCAAGCGGATTTCCGCCAGAATTTCGTTTGTTTTTATTTTTCTTGTTTTCTTTTTGTTTGAATTTCGTTGGTTTAAATTAAATTTGATTAGAAACGAATTGCCGGTAATACTAAATTATTGCAATTAAAAAAAACCTGTTAAACTATATAACTATCTGACTACTATCTTTACTGTTAGAATAAAATTAGAACAATTTAAGTTTTTTTTAAATAATTTTTATGTTTCATCATTAAGCCTAATCTCTAAGACTTTAATAAAGGAACTTGTACCTTGCAATAATTAAAAAGTTGTCTTAATATTTTTTAACATCTCCTTCTAGTTATTTTAATGAAAGCTTTAAAATAGCCTATTCCATCCCATAAAATTATAGCTACTTTATTCTCAAAACTTAAACAGTTTCCAAATGTTCTAACACACACTGTAACCACGATCATTCGCATACAGCTCAACATTGCCACCTACCCACTGCACCAGCACTGCAGGTAATTTGCAGCATACGAAAACGTAAATCGTTCTTCCTTCTTCGCTTTTGTGTGCCATTTTATTTCTCACAATCCCAAAGCCTTCCCCCGAACCGAATCACACATATGTATGCAGCTTTCGCATACGCGGTGGATGCATGCTAAATCATGCAAGGCGCCCGAATGCGCCCGGTCGGATGGAATAAAATAATTCCAACAATTCTTCATCGCATTTTATGAACTCCTAAAGGGCATATTGTATGAAAATAACATCGTCGTCCCCCGTCATCATCATCATCATCATCAAAATCATGATCACCCTCGCCACTAAACTGCTGCAACAGCGAGCATATGATGCGCCTGCATGCGAACGTCTCTCTTTTGCTGTCTGGATTGAGTTTGGTTCGCCTTTTTTTTGTTGATGTTGTTGAATTTCTTAAACAACGAAGACGTTGTGGCGCGAAACATCGTGAAGATGAATGCTTAAACTTCCTTTAGGGGAGGCTCTTTGCTTCGAGGCCAGATCAAGAAACGTCTCGATGGTTGCTAGAGAGGGAGAAAGAAATTGATTCTGAAATCAAATGTATTAGCAGAACAACATCAAACGAGTGGTGAATGCTGAGGAGATGCTCCGGTAGTTTACAGTATCTTACGTAGGTGGACGATCCCTATGGACGATCCCATAGCATAGGTATTTTATGATCATAATGTATTTGCACTTCAATTACGATACGTTAAATTATTGCTTTAAAACGATAAATTTTATGTTTTGAAAAAGGTTCTGATTGTCAGGTTTATAGTATTACTTTAAATATTCTAAAATATTAGCATTATATTGTAATTAGACGTTAAACATACACTTGAGATCCTTATTATCTTCCAACGATCTACTTCTCTTCACATATGAGAACAATTCAATTCCTTACAAGGACTTTCCAAATTTCAAATATATTCCTTTACATGTAAAAATACAAAGAAAAACAACTCCTTTCTTCAAGTTTGTCGCAACGGGAAAACACAGTTCTCACTCCAAAAATAGCATGGTTACTTCGCCATATTTGCTTTTGCACATCCGCACACATCGAATGGTAATATCCCTGCTTTAGCATACTCAAGCAGATAACCTCGTCTGTGCGAGGTGCGCATTTTTAAATTGAAACGCGAATAGAATCAACCATACCCCTCACCGTCGAAGAAACGACTCAATCCCGCAAAACCCCCGTTATGGATATGAAAAATTCATAGATCGCGTTTCTATTTTGCGTTGAATATTACTATCAAGTTGGCGTGTGACCACGTGCCACCAACGTCCTGATCCTTCACCGTTCTACCGGTTGTGGGTGAACAGTTTCATTCGCGTTTATATTCTTTGTTCCGGGGTTGTGTGTATGCATATTGCCACCAACGATTGCCATGTATGCGAGGTCACTCCTGTGTATGTGAAGAGCGCGTATCAGGACATCCTCCACAATCTGGAACCGATATTTCAATCCCCTTTGCCCGGCGTGCCCGGCGGTGGATGTGCACACCAGAGTTTGAGTTGAAAAAAGAAGCTTCTATTTCTAGTCTATCACCAATATATTGGCATCGTCGGTATAGCCGTCGCGAATGGTTCCTTCGACGTGATATCCGACTTTGCCGAGCTGTGTTAAGGAACCGCGGTTGCAAGGTTGAACTTTTTTGGGGAGATATTTTTCTTCGCCAATGTTCAATGCATAGCGGACCGCCTGTCTACGTGTGTGGCAGGTGGAGAAGGTAAGAAAAATGGCGGATTGATTTGTGATTTGATGAGCATTTCGAATCTGCATATCAAAAGGTGGCCTTGGGCTAGAGCGTGGCGAGACAGTAAGGCATGGCAGAATGGTTACTTTGGGATGTATTTTTGTTTGGCAGTGTCGTTTCCTGTCTGGAATTGAATCTTAAATTGAAATTGAAAAAATCGTCTTCAAGGTGAAAGAATGAACTGAGAATGAACCACTTTCAAAACTTCAGACTTCATTTAAAGTTTCTTGAAAATGTCTTAGTTTTCATCCTAATTTTAGGAACTTTGGATTCAAAAGTATTAAGAGTTTGTCTGGATTAATTCTTGTTAAATATAGCTTGTTAAATTCAATGAGCATAAAAATCCAGTCTGCCATTCGGCCAGAATAATTATTTGTGTTTACAAATAAATTTCTTAAACAAACATGATTAAATGCCTATCGTCTCTCGCCACGAGCAGTAATTTCCCTTCCTGCGTTACCATCACCATTAAAAAAACCCCACACAACATTAACTAGAACTTTTAATTCCTGTTTCGAAAAGCTCAAGTAACGAACTTTATCGCCCATTGCTGCCCGGTGCGTGAAATGATATCCCGCGCTGCTCAGAAACACACGCCTCCATTCGACGACGCTAAGGCGCAACTAACTTTATGAACCCAAGCAAATGAAGGCATATTTTATTTTATCTTTTAACAATTCCGAGAAATAATTGATATCATTTCCATGCGCTACGGTCTCCCCAAAAAAAAAACACACGCGCGCGTACACAGCAAGCGTCCGAACAAGAGTCCATTTTGCAAGCCAATTAAAGCCGATAATTACTTCGTTCGTCTCATTCCTCTTCGACCCGTGCGGTGTAGTAAGATGGTTGCGTTATTAAAAGGAAAAAAGTGAGCGAAAAATAGGCAGCATAATGCGTTGCGTAGGTAGCGCATGTAGAAATGGAAAACCCTGCGGCACAGTGGGAAGCGACCGTTTCTTACCCTTTTGCCAAGGTGCTGAATGCGGGCTAAGACGATGCACACGCGTTTGAGAGACGCACCGTACCGGTGTGCACAGAATAAATACGTCAGTCAGTCTTGGTTGTACTGGCCGCAAGATATTTGCGCTGTAAATTAACCGATATTTGTTTCGGACATCATTCGCACCCGACGTTACGGTTGGGATTGGGGAGGAAAGGTGTGGATTTGTGTGTGATCAGAGCCTAAGCATCAACACGAAACGTGTGCAGGAAACTGTTCGCTTCAAGCCGAGAAGAAGGGAAAAAAAGGACACGTTGAAGGATTTACCTGACGTTGTTCGCGGCCCTGTTCGACAAATGAAGAGGTTGCACGATCGCTTAATGTCCAAGCATGAGAGTGCATGAGCGCATAAATTTATATCCAATCATTAAATAGCTGTAAATGGGTTGTAAATCAAAAGTGCAGCCGATTCACAGGCCGCGGAACACGCCGAGAATCCCCCGGCCTGGTTGAAGCGATTTTTATTATTAAAGTGCTCCAGCTCCCCCATCGGTTGATCGTAATCCCGATCGCGCTTGGCTGGGATGGAACTTTGGGGAGAGGCTATTTTTATTTTCGTTCCGTTGTGCACACTTTTATTTCGGTGCTTAAGTGATGTTGTTTTTTTTTACTACCACCGAACGATTCATTTCCACTAAACGGTCGGCGTTCTGTGCGCAGAACCGCTTAATGGGGTTCTACACCTTGCCACAGTTAAGTACAATATTTTGTCGGATCTCTACTTTCCGCGTACGACCTTCACCCTGAGCCGTATTCCGTGAGGAATGTAGAACGACTGTTACGTACGACCGTGGTGTGACGTCCTCCACGTGATTGCTCGGCAAAAATGGCCGACCTCAAAGAAACGATACATCATGGCCGTGGTGTGATACATTTTCGCGCACACCGAATGAAACATGAACCCCCGCGGGGGAGAAAAGGCATCAAAAAGTGCTGCCATAAAAATAGCTTGATATGATCTGAAAAATTTAACCGCCAAATATCAAACAATATCTTGGTCCCCGGGCCTGGATAATGTTGTGGGCAAAAAAAAGTAGCGAACTCACTGCAAAGGTATCCATGTTACGCTGACGGTTAGCTTCAGTCACGTACCACGTTCAATTTGGTGTTCTGCCGTTTAAGCGATGATTCGTCGTCATCATTAATTTCGGCAGCGACACTCCTGGAGACAAATCTCTCTCTCTTGTCCGAATGCACCTTTAGTTCGGTTCCGGTACCGGATACCTTTGCCGGACCAGCGAAATGGGAATATTACGTACTGTATGTTGCTCTCCAAAGCGAATAACGGACTCCCTCCGTACGGGAACGCTGTCTGCAAACTTGATGAGGGATGCCACCAGGCATCAGTGCAATGCGAAGAGGATTAAAATTCTAGACACATCGGAGTACTCCAACAGTGAGACCTTTAATTTATTGCCCAATCGAAAATGACTCCACTGGGAAGTGGCCAGGATCGATAATGTTTGCCAGTCATTTCAGTTTTCTTTTTTCCCCCAATGTTTTTGCTCTCTCTTTCTCTCTCTCCCTCTTGTCAGGTATTTTATTTTAACCCCCGCCGAAAAGGAAGTATCATCCTTTTTTGCACCGGCGGGAGTTTGAGATTGGTCACCGTTGGATAGAATTAATACGAAAAATCTGCCAATCACAATTGATTGGCAGTAAAATTGTGTTCGCCAGCGCCAGGGGGACGAGTGGTTATTCCGCACAAGAGAAGCGAATTGGTTCCTGCTGAAGTTATGCTGCTTTAATACTACAGTTTATGGTTGTTACTTTACTTTTAGAACCTTATCATTCTTGAAGTCTTGAAAAAAAAAGCTTTTAAGTAATATTTTTCTCCTAACCCTCACTAGCAAACGTTCTGCAAGAGAAACTTCAATGAGATTTCATTTGCTCAAAGATGAACGGTGATTGTAGCGTTTGAAGTCATCCGTCAGTTAAGGGTACTGGCACCAACCGAACGCAACCATTGAGCCATACGGAAGCAAACAAGCAGCCTCGATTTTAGCACACACTACGCCTACAGACCACAGTATCTCCGATCAGTTTGAAGTAGAAGAAAATGCCACTTGAAACCTCCGCAAAAGTCTCTCGACCCGAAAGAGATCACAAAGACTAACATCGGTCATCGGCAAGCATACCGGCACCGATGGACCATCCCAATCAAGCCGCCATCCTATTGGGATCTGTTTGTATACATTGCTTACTATTCAAAGTCGAGCGAAGACTTCGACGTCATGGGTCGACCGTCTACGTCTACGAGGTCCCGCCGGTTCCAACAATGTGGTCATAATTGACGGATTAGAATGACATTGTTCGGGTATGAGGTACCAGGGCCTACCAGGGATTTTATGTTTTCTTCGCTTGAACAGCGTTTAACTTTCCAAAGACTTGCCAACGGCCACAATGGTGACTCTTGATCGTGGGGTACAGTTATGTTTGGTTACTTTTTATTTTCTTGAAGGCTTTTGGGACGATGATTACGGCATGTGCTCTGTTGACACAGCACATTCTTTACGGCGTGATTTGATGAAGAATTTCAATTTTCAATCGCTACTTAAGAAGATATATGTTAATTAAAGGAAATGAGTCGCTGCTTTTTTGAGTTGTCGTTGATCAAATTCAGTTAGCATGATCGGATGATGTGATTATAGTCATATGGCAAAAGATGAAATATTTTCGATGATGTCATACCCCTAAGTGATTTGGTGGTATAAGTATTTCACATTTTATGTAGCCTAATTTTTAAAATTCAGATTAAAATTTACCAACCATTTCCACAAAGCTCTTAATAATGAAATTAAATTAAAGTTCGGTTCGTGTATGTTGTACAACTCCGGAGTACCTTGACATTTATCAAGCTGGTCCGAGTGTAATTTGAACCGTACAATATTAAATCAAAATTCAGCAGCAAAATAAATTCATGCCTCTCCTAACCACAAACACAATGTCGTTTATCACGTTTGTCCACCACGAAATTGCCACTCGAAGTTTGATTGGAAACCGAGACGAACCGAAATTGACATTCCGCTCGTTTCGTTATGATTTCCAAACGTTTCTGCTCGTATGAATATTTTGTTCTCCAATTTGTCCGTTACTCGGCTACTCCGGGCTAACATCGTTCAATAAATTCATCTGCAGTGTTTCCATTTTTGGACAGTATGTTGCGCGGTGAGGTATAGAACCGGGACAGTAAAAGCAACGGTCCAACCGTCCGGCACTAATCAAATAGATTTCTCTACCGTTGCTCCCGGAAAATCCTAGCTGCCAGCAGTGGCTTGTGTACGAAGATTGACCACAATCGTAAACAGTAATTTAATTTGCGATTATAACGACCGATGAGATTGGACCACGGGAACGTTCCGGTGAAAGTGGTCCTAAGCCCAAAGTACAAAGGATTTCCTTCCCCGAAAGGAAAACTTGGTGATGGAAGAACTCAAAATTTCCACGAGAGTGGGAGCGGGAAAAGGGAGGAGGAATACAAAAATCAATTCAACCAGTGCCATTTGTCTCGTGGTTGTGGAACGTGCGCCGCTAGAACATCCACTGACATCCGGATGAAGTTTGAATGGGGAGGGGTTGGGAAGGAGTTCTTGTCCACGACTCCACAATCAGCTTTCGTTGGGAGAATAAGACACAAGTAAGACAGACAGCAAGGATTCTTTGATGTTACGCTATTGTCTCCAACGTTTCCGCCATCTTCAACGGCTACTTTATGAAGTTCCACGATGACAAACGACGATTGGAAAAATGAGATACGGACGGTGGAAGATGCTGACATCCGCAAGCAGTGAGAGATCCACTGCAGATGAATAACTGTAGCGAGAAGCCTGATTTGTGGTCCGGTGCGCTAAACGGAGCAGGATAAAAATGCCGATAAGCGTCTGGTTTGGGGATAGGGCGGACAGAACCAGACACAAAACGCTGCCATTTCCGGCCAGGATCCGGGTGCGATCCGGGTTGGGTTATTGTATCGTTCACGGATCCTTTCCCACCGGACGTCCAATGAATGACGGGAAAGGAGCGAGAGAGAGAAAAGAAAAATAAAACGAAAGAAACGCAGACGAAAAGGAGCTTGCTTTACTGGTCATTGGATGTGAACTGCTTGATTGGAGCGAAGAGTGAAGTGATCCACAGCGTCATCCAGGGCTCATCCTGCCGGACGCTCTTGACCCGGGTGGAGCAGTGAAGCTACTTCTAGCGTAAAAGACAATCGTCACTGCGCCATCATTGTGAAATGGCTAGCTCCGAGGCGACCACTGCGGATTCTTAATTTTATTATCACCATTGATTTATTGCGGGTGTTTATCGTCGCATTTATCTTCGGTTTTAAGTTCGTGCCGGTGCGGGTGCCGGGCAGTGAAAAAGCCAGCGCCCTCCCGAGAGGACCTTCGGGCGGTGTTGATTGGCCTCACGTGGAGACTTGTCGTATCTCGTGTCAACAGGAATCAATTATGATAAATTTGGTATTGAGTGACTTTAGTGAGAAGAAGATGATTTAAGTACGGAGTTTCGATATCTGTTCAAACAGAATGGCGAAATGTGTTGTTGTTCTCAACTTAGATATTGAAGATGTAGTAACTTTGGAGGGATACAAACCATGAACTTTTTTTAGGAGTTTTGAGAACATAATCTAACCTCAAAATATTGGATTGATGTTCATGAGAAATACACCTCGTACGATGTATGAAGAAAATTTAAAACACATCAGGTCAGGGTTTAAACCACATTGAGGTATTTCTGGCGGAGCTCCTCAAAATGCCGGTTTTCCGATGTCTGTAAGACGAAAGCAAAATTCATTCCACACACAAACAGAGCGAATTTTGTTTGAACAAGATAAGTAAATCTAGATTTCACTTGAATAACTTATTATTTTTAAATTTGTAAAAAAGTCCTGGATATTTGTATAAAAATAGGTATTGTTCTACTAGAAATATGTCAAAATCTCGTCTTTCATAAAAATTATGCATTTTGTCAAAACAGATCTCGGGTAATACTAGTAAAAAATGTAAAGAACACCTAAAAACTTCGTTAAGTTCAAGAGCTCAAGTTAAAAGGACACCTAAAAATTTGTCGATCTTGTCGAAGTCTAACAGGACTTCTAGAAGTTCTAAATTATGGGTTTTCAAGAAGAATTTCTTGAAGAATTCTTTTTTTCTCGGGATCTATTTTTATTACATATTCCTTAAATTCCTGAGTCCTTGATATTAGAAAACTGTAACAAAAAAAAACACATTTTTAACATTCTGACTGTAAATCTTCCCATAAGATAAGCCCCAAACAAGGTTTTGCACAGCTTTCGTCCATTCGACATTGTATCTAGCAATCGCTGCACACCCACAACTGCTTCCGGAAAATTCGTTCGCAGTTAAACACAATTATCACCGTTATTAAATCGTTTACTATTCCATCATTTTACCCTCGTCCACATTGGAAAAGAAAGAGGAAAAAAAGCGAATCGAACGAGGCGGTGCAATAATCCCGCCGGTCGGAAATGTATGTGCACGTAATAACCATTTGCAGTAACACGGCTATCGTTCGGATACGGAAAGAAGGATTTGGCCGTACCACCGTATGCAATCCGCACGAGATGATGCCGAACGATCGTATCGAAATCTCATTTTCACCTCAAACGTGGTGAACATGCACACACACCCCCTCCGGTACCCTCCTACGTAGAGCAACTAATCAAAATGAAATCGATTTTGACACCTGAGAACATCGGTGAACCGACACACACACAGGGTGGAACGCGTTCCCATCCTGTGGAAAAAGGATGCAAACCCGTACTTCACGTAATTCAACGATTGGTGTTGGGGTGTGAAACCGAAACGCAAAGGGTTTAGATAGAGAGCTAGAGCTTTCCTGTTGTTGAGAGAATCCATCCTGCAACGGGCATCACGTCTTCACCTTCACAGGAACTTCTACCGAACAAAAGAGCGGTTGTGGAAGAAAAATAAAAGCACAGTATTCATTTTATATCCAAACCATCAAAAGGATGGGGATTGAGCAAAACTAAAGCAACCAAATCGGATGTGAAGGAATTTCTACGACGACGTCCTTTTCCCCACCCGACCGTATGGAAAATGATAGGGAACCATGATGCTGAAAAAGGGTTTTGGCTTTTGTTTCCCAGCTTTGTGGTGCAATGTTGAAGTAGAAGATGGGTTGTAACGTGTTGTCTTTTTGGTTTTTGTTCCTTCCTTGTTCCCTTGGAATGTCTCACACCAACGTTCCAACATATGCAATGCAAGAACGTTCCGATAAAAAAAACCCTCCCTCCCCCAAAAGGCGATTGGAAGATCGAATCGAATCTTTCCTTCCATTTTTTTTATTTTAGTACCCGATACCGATATATCCGCAAAACTACACGGCCTGCATCAACCGTTCGATGGCAACCACATATCGGTATATTTATTATTTATCCTGACCGCCTCCCTTATTGGCTTTATTATGATTTCCGTCTTATGTTCGATCGTCTCAACATCGTTCCATATCGAGGTGCATAAAGCTCTTCCGTTTACTTCTTTTTTCCCCCTTCCCCGCACCCTTCTAATGCTTCGGGGTCGGATTGGACCGGGATTGGAACGAAGCATAAATGTCGAGCGAACAACGAACGGCACACAACCTGCATGTCAGCGGAGCTCACGGAGGGGGGGCTGGAGGGCTGCTATTGTTGCGTTTTCCTGGCGCACCACCAACGCTTCAAATCACCATTCAATACACTTCAATAATACAGCATAATAACACGTTAAATATTTGAAGAATAGTTATTCATACGATTTCACCAGTCGTCCACACCACACCGTGGGCGCAAAGAAAAGAAGCGAGAAAGCATCATGCTCACCGTGGAAACCTGAAAATAATAATCACCATCGGGTTGGAAATAGAAAGGAGTATAGAAACGCTGGCTCTATTGAGCGGTGCGTGATTGTACGATTTTCGTTCGTTCCGTACAAGCAGGGCAATGATCGTCCAAATCTGACCTCTTGGAACCTTACCGTCTCCTGCACGTTGTTCAACACCAGAAGAACCTGTTCGATTCCTTTTTCCAGCTGACCAGAACCTGACCAACGCTAAGGAAAGGACCACTTTCCCCGATGCAGCCAGTGGAACCACCCACCAATACAGTTTGGTGAGGGAAAAGGGAACAAATGAAGAGTTTGGAAAGAAGAAAAAAACGAACTAACTGTAAATTTACTGACCTTCTCGATCGACCAAGAATCGACGGATGGCCATGAGTTAGCCTTCAGGTTGTTATGATTATTGCAAAAGCATCGAACTGGTGGACCCGTTGTATATACCCGGGACCGGCTGGAAAGAGGGGATTCGTTAAGGAAGTCCAAACAAACCGTACCGAGCGATGATTTATGGGTAGGAAAAGCGTAAGGAAAAATTAGCCAGCGCGAAAGCGTCAGACCAAACGAATCCCACCGACCGAGGCGCAAGAGATCATTACGCATTTGGTTGGTGGAATGTTAATAGTTAATGGTGCCTTGGTCGTTTTTTTTCTCTTCTTCTCTGGTCCGGTAATGATCGTGCGCACACAAATCGCCAATTTAGTTTCCTTATTTCTGGGAAGAACATTTTCGTCGCCGACTGGAGTAGTGCCCTCGGTATTATTAATGTGGCTAAATTAATCAGTGGTATAAAATGAAATGGAAATGCAAATCAATGAACGCATGGGAATCGTGCCAATTGCCAATCGGTAAAAAAAGGAAGTTATGGAAAACGGAAATGCTGTTAAGCACGCAAATGCATTCAAATGGAAGTGAAAGTTTTTTTTAGACGAGAATTTTGTGCGGATCACGTTGACCAGTTTGATTGGTAACTCTTAAAAATAAACTATTAATTAAATTGCACAATATAGGTTTAATCGTGCTATTCTGGGACATATTGTTTATGTTACCCATTACAAAAAACCTTGAAATCTTGGGGCTCAAATCCAATACTATCAGTATATGAATGTCCAAGAAGCTTGAATCTCATGCAGTATAACCAAAAAGCCTCACAGATAACAGATGAAAAGGTGGTAATCTTGAAGTATTTTTTTCTCCAAAATATCTAAATTAACCACAAACATTAAATTTAACAAATAAAAATATTTAAATGTTTTAACATTTATGTACAACGTGTTCGTGATTGAGTGTTTCTCAAAGTAAGCCAATAAATACCGGTATAAATCCAAACTTCAAGATGAGACTCTCGACTCCTCTCTCGGAAGAAGAGGAAACTCAAAGTGTCTAAATTGGCTCCTTTTCAACAAAAACTATTGATCTATGTATAATTAGATACATATGTATTCTAAACCTTGGGATAATTACACTTTATCGTTGCTTGCTCTAAATCTTCATAATTGTAACAATTATTACAAGTTTAAGTTATTTCCAAGTTTTAAGCTTTAACATTGAATTACTGGCCCAGAACAAAGCAGAATATTGAAGTGGATTCAATATTTTATTTAGTTTATAAATCTTCAATCAAAACGGTAGTTTTCTTGTAGTTGTCCAGAAGAGTCCAGAGTCCAAAAAAGAAGAGGGAACAGTCGTCCAGTGTTGTTGCAATGGCAAGAACAAAACACCTGAGAATGTATAATTCACTGTATAGTAATTCGCACTTGTCTCAAAGCAAATAAATTTAGGCAAACTTCAACCAGGCTCTTCAGAGCTTATTAAATTCTTAAATTCCTTGAAGAATTCCATCAGATGGTAGGCATAATGTAGTGGTCGAACATATTTATTTCATATTTTATTTAAAAAGAAAGAGAACAAGGATATACCTGTTGAATATCTTTCTTATAGCTATGATTTTCAAGATATTTCATTTGATAAAGCTACTCTTTTGTCATTTATCTTAACTTTTTTTTATGGTATATCAACTTTCACGAGAGATTTTCATTAGCGGTTAATATGGACTATTTTTCAGGTGTAGTTTGACTTTTACCTCATTACCAAAGCTGTGCTAGCTAGGATTTTCAGTAAGCTTAACGATACTGTAAATGCTTCCAACATTGGTACAATTTATGCTCAACCCAATTATCACTACCAAAAACTTAAGCGACGAACGACAATCTCCTTAACCGGGGTTGAACGTTTCCCCCAAAAGCGAAGCAATTTCTACGCAAATTAAGTTCCCCCACGTGCGTTCCATTCCCGTTCCCAAAAAACAGTCAATCCGGCCTTAAGGAGCTTACGTGCCAAATTTACTTTCGATGATTGGTGAAAAAACGGGTGAACGAAAAGAAAAAGAAAAAAAACGCAACCAGAACCAAAATGGCACTATCGTTCACGATAATAGCTGAAAATTTAGTTCACAATCTTCAAAACCAAGCTAACGTCAAACTTTGTTCGAGCATAAAACAACCGCTCAACAGGTCAATTGCCGGACGAGTGAATGTACTACGGCATTCGAGGGAGTAGTGAAGGAAAGGTGATTCGAAGACAACTCAACCACAAACCCGCGCGCATTCAGCCGCCGTGTCTTTTTTTGTATGTCCCTCCCGAATGGGTAAGCTTCTTAGCGTGGCAATAAAACGATAAAAATCAATCAAGACCCAAAGCCCCAACTCGTGGTCTCCACCAAACACAACATACAGAAGACGAAGAGAGAAAAAAACACATCCTTCTCATAAGCGTTTCGACTACGGTAGGAACCAGGCAGGAAGAAAAAAAATAGCGATCGATTTTCGTGATCACTGTCCCAAGTCGTCCCGGCAAGGTTTTACAAAACTAATACGAGTGTTATTTGGGCTGATTTCTCGACTGGACGGGCGAAATCTGAGACGCTCGATTACCACCGGAGACAGCTGCGACGGTCTCACGGCGCAACGGGAATTGGTAATGGACCTGGCTGGGCAGTACGATAAATATTGGTGAATTATTTCAACCACTCCGAACCATTCCTAAAACCCCGTCAATCCCTGCGGGGTGGGTGTGAAGCAAACCTACGCCGGACGGGCGAGCACATCGATTGTGCGGAGAAGCTTTACGCTTTTAGTTGAAGATTTAAAAAGACATTCGAGGCAGTGAGTGAATGAAGAAAAAGACGATGATTACGTAAGGATAAATCAACTCCTGTAGCGCCTCGATGGCTTTCCGTAAGCATTCTCCCCTGACTTCTGAATGCACCGACTCCGATCAATACCCGGTTCAATCGGGTCAGCGTTCGTAAGCTAGGGAGCGGGTATGCGATACGTTTAACAGCGTAATTTGTACATAATTTTTATGAGCCCAGAAATTGATAGGTTTGCCGGTTTGAAGAAAGAAAAAAACACCCACCAACAGGGAAGCACAGGGTCTGCACAGGTAAAGCAAAATATTGAGGAGAAGACAAAAAATTTTCCACACTATCGAAAACTGAAACCGAATCAGTCTTTCCATCATAATTTTAAAGCTTTTTTATTTAATTTCTTGACGTACATCTAATGTTTCTGCCTGTTAACATAAAAAATAAATAAAGAAGTTAGACAAAACTAGCGAAAACACTGAGCCAGGTTTAGAGTACGACACTGACGGTGGTTTGAAGACTATGTCTCATGTTTCGCAAGGTGGTCACAGTGGGAGTTGGATCGTATCCCAGGCTCGTGCCTTGCGGGAATGGATTTTACTTGCAGGGCTCGCCCAGTAAATGTTACACGAGCTTGATGAACCGCTTTGTGGCCTTTTTGCCGAACGGTTTCACCGTTCGTTTGATATTTGGTTGATCAATGAAGATTTGATAGCAAGATAGTGTGTAAGGTTTCTATCCGGGAGTAAATAAGTGGTTTAGCTTAAGCTACGGAAGGGAAGGAGATTCATATCTAGGCCTGTTGGCCTTTTTGGCGGCCTGTTGGATATCAGGTGTGGTTACATAAAGGGAATAGTTGTGTTCTAGCAAATACATGAAAGTGTTGTTAATGGCAAATAACTCATATTATGTAATAATTTCACAATGACCATAATGACAGTGCTATAAACTATTGCTTTACTTTGCTGAGACTAATTTTATAACAAAAAAGGACATCATACCATTTTGTGGGGAGTTATCATATAGAGACAAGAGTCGAGTTCCACAAACCCCAAAAAAATACTTCAAATACCAACATATTACTGGAACAGTTTGAATGTTTCTCTTTGCTCAAAATATTGCTAAGTTGCTGAGAAGGTTTGAAACAAGAATTTAAACGTTATCCAATAGAAAATTAGCAAGAATCTATTCAGAGACCCTTACTCACTACAAAATTGTTTGAAGTTTGTGAGTTGGCACAACATGGCACGAAGAAGAACTCCATCGACAAAATACCAGAATTCGCCGAAAATATACAGTTTTTTCTCGAACACCAGAGAATTCTAGGTATAGCTCCAAATAGCAGATGGAATAGCAAAATTCAGGATATGGTTCTCCAAAATATTGGAAATCTTAGTCATTTCAAATATTTCTTAGTTATTCAATAAATTTGCCTAGGGTTGTAGGTTTACCATTTGAATACTCAATTGCGTCACAATTGCGGATATATTGGGGAATCGAAAAATATTCTCATATTACGCTATCCTCATTTTAAAAAAAACTTTGGATGTTTTGTAATATAATCATATGTTTTACTCGAAAATACTTTGATAACTTCGCTTAAATACATCTACAACTTACATTTCGCCGTTGTTTGCGAATTCCCGAAGTATCTCACCCAACGGTATGAAAGCTGCTCCAAATCCCAAATAAAGGGCCACCACCACAGCCAAAACAAATCGATTACAAGTGCAGCCACCGCATAGCACTTACACAACCACTCAACAACGATTTAAAGTTTAAAGCATACTGCCACCATTACCGGTCTAGCCACCCATCGTCCAAACCCATTTCAAAACGTGAGCCAGCTGTCCGTGGCTGTTGTCCAATTCGGTCGATCAATCACCATCAACGCGGCAACGAGCCGGTTACTCCGCAAACCGCGCCATGTGCAAATGGCACCGAGCGGACGGTCACCAGAAACCATAAGTCAAAACCCCCATGGTGGTGTCCCAACCGGTGTGGGGGGATGATGTCGCACCCGGGGGTCCACACGGGACCAAAGCAATGGCAATCTCCCTTGGCTTGCCAGCTTGACCACCGGGTGCAACTTATTGTGTGATGAATGACCCAGTGAAAGTGTCACACTTTACACTGCAATAAATTAATTAACCTTCCACGGTTAGGCGTTGGGGGGTCTCCGGGGTGGTGGGCCTCCATACAGGAGTTGCATCCTGTTGCTACTAGTTCACACGAAAAAAAAGACTGAGAAAAAAAACACACACAGATGCTTTCCGCCCAACAACCATGTAGATCGGAGAGGTCTGGGGCTTTTAGTACTTGTGGTGGTAGAAGGAAAAAAATAAAGTTTCGAGATAGTAACTGGATTATGGCGCAAAATGAAACGACCGAAAGAGCAAAGAGGATAGGCAAAATTGTATAAAAATACCAACGAACGGAACGTTCTAACTGGTGCGACCTGGGCCGTGGGCCAATCCCGGTGGCTAAACTGCAACATCCTGCCGGTGACGTGCGGCGTGGCCACACACCGTCCACCCGTAAAGACAAATGACAAACAATAGAAATAAATTTATCGTGCAGCAAATGCATCTGAAAAGTTTTGGCTTTCGCCGTTTATCGTTGCTGCCGAGGGGAGTTAGGACAGAGTGAAAGCTTTGAAAGTTGGGGAATTGTAGATAGCACGAGAGGGAAAGAGAGAGAGAGAGAGAGAGAGAGCGAGATGATTTGAAATAGTGCGAAGGTTGGTGGGCACTTGCATAACTTGCAGTTGGGCGTTAGTGTTCCAATGCTGCCGAGAGCGCGTTACGGAGATATTGCAGATTTTACTTCCAAACGGCGGTAGTTCACTTTATGGCCCATCGTTAGGCACAGATGGTACATACCTCGGACAATTTTCCCCTTGCGAGGTGGAGTACCACGTCCGTCCTCAGTGGTTGTATGTGGAGTTGCGCAACTTTCCATCCTCTGCCGAAACGCAGCAGCACGTTCGATGAAGCATAAATTGTTCCGAGTCGATATTAATGCCAACCGGTGGAGTAGGTGACAGTACAGTAAAAATCTGTGGCACGCTGAAACCTGGACAGGAGTGGATTGTGGTACAATCTATTAAGCACAACCGTGTACCGTACCCGTGCCGGGTCGTACATCGTGGAATGTGCGGATTTGTTGTTGTTTATTTTTCATCGACTTATTTGTCGTCCTTCAATCCTCTTTCAAAAACCCCAAGCCTCCAAGTATTGGCGCTTGTCCTATTAATCATTCAACCGATCGGCAGTTCGGTAGGCAATGGTGCGTTTCAGATCTCGCGTAAATCTTCGGCTTAGTCAAGATGATTGACTTCATCAATTGGGAAAGGAAAATAATATAACTGCAACCGCAACTCACGTCAAACACTGCACCAAATTGCTATTCATTTGTCAGAGA
>STHD01000811.1:0-26794 GCA_016170015.1 Anopheles longipalpis
TGGCTGGCTCTCTAGCAGTACTACACGTCCGTATCACATCTGATCGTCGCACACGACAGCCCGGCAGGGACCGTGGCCAAATTCACGGCTGAACAATCACTAACCGGTACGAGCAAACGCTTTGTCCATTCACTTGTAGTTATCATTTGATTTTTTAACAGTTCTTTGATTTTTGGGGTGAATGTCATGAACACTTAATGCACATTTGAGGTATATTTTGCTTCAATTAAAACGGCACTGTAAGTAAAATAGTTTACGAATTCGTTAAACGATTTGATGACAATTTTCTTCGTGGATGCAGAAGGTAGAGCAGCAGCAGCAGCAGCAACAGAAATGATAGTTTAGAAGTTTTCCAATTTTACAGGCGATTTAAACAGTTTAATGTTCTTTGCGTATTTTTTATGCGTCTTTTAATTTTTTCATTTTCAAAATTAGCAAACAACCATTAACCACTAGCTGACACTAAAACCTAACTGTACCGAATCCCTCATTAAATCCTCTTGTACTTGAGCTAATTCGAAACCCATCGAAAGCAACGTTTGGCCCACATTTAAGCGCCGGCACACACAAAAAAAAACTCAACCGCATTGTTAAAATTTTCCATCCAGCAATCAAACAATTTTCCACACACCCGTATACCAGATATCCGTCGCTTGGGGAAGCAAAATAGAGAGTTCGATCAAATTTAATGGTTTGATTTGTGTGCCGTTTTTTTCCGTTCGTGTTTTGCCGAATTGTCAGCCATTTCATTCCATAGCATATTTGCAAACGGAACTGGCAAATTGCCAGCCGTGACACGGAGGCAGAGCGGAATCACGAAACTGGGCCGTGATTTGCACGCACGAAAAATGCAGTGGCGCATTACACGTGTTTGATCGACAGCAATTATTTGCCACGTATACATGGTGGTAAGTAGATTAAGAGGCGTGGTGGCACAATTACGTCCAACAAATAGCGCGAAAGGAGTACCGATTGATAGGAGGATTAGTGTGAATGTGTTGTTCCAAATTTGTTTATGAGAATCGAGGAAATATTTATACTCGAATTTGTTAACGATTATTAAGCAGTGAAATATTGTTTTAAATTTTTTAAATACGTTAGAGAAAATATAAAGAAATATTTCCAGTTTAAATTCTCAGCATATCAAGGGCAATACTCTCTGCGTCATTCGCTTTAGGTAAAGCACTTAATGAAATGAACCAACCACTTGGACGATATACTCAATGCTACTTAACGCTACCACAACCATCTTGTTGGAGAATTTCTTCCTGTTCTGGAAGCGCACAACTGAAACATATCTCTTTTCCGTGTAAATCTAATATACTTTGTGCAAACTGGCACGATCATGTTAAGTCCCATTTTTACCAAGGAAGACGCCCGGGTGAAATTGATGATTGCGCAAATGGTGTGTCATAAATTTTACTTTCGTCTCTCTTAGCATACACGCGCACTTACTTTGCCCATGCCTGGCTATTTAACTCACTCGTACGCTTCCCTTTAATACCCGGAAGGCCAACCGGGCAGCTGCAAAATATTCCACAGCCGATGCTTAGTGCTCGCCCGGGCTGATGACGCGCCGGTGGATTAAGCGCAATGACAACCACTAATATTTTCCCTGCTCGTGTGTCATGTGTGTCATGGGTGTGTTACAAAGGATAGAGCTCTCCATATCGACAAACTTCCAACATTGGCAGGCGGCAGGTGCTCCTTACACCACGGCAAACTTCATCCAAAATCTATCATCCCTGTACCACGCGCCAAATTGTCGATCCGACACAGGGCCGACATGGGTCGCGTGTTGAGACGAGAGAGAGATTTAATTCAATTTATAACAATCATCACCCTGATGTTGCTCGGCGAACAACGAACAGCTTTCAGTGGGTTGGATTATGGCGGTTTAAGTAACGTATCCCATGATAGCCAAACAAAGTGATGTCAAATGCTGCAAAATGTCGTTTGACGTCGATTTCTTGGAGCCTTGGCTCAAGGCTCACACACGTGCCACAAGTGTAAGAAAAGGCGGTGGGACAATGGAGTAGCCAATTTGTATTGTGTGGTCATTGTTCAATTGGTTTTAAGCATCATAAAAGAATGATTTTTTTTTGACGTCATTTGCTTTGTTGGGAATGTTGTACCGTATTGAAGCGGATATAATTGTTAATGTTTCCTGTATAGTTTATTTTTTAGAAACATGTAAACTTGAATATTATATTTTATAAACAATATTATAAAATTAAGTATAAAACTAAGCTTAGATTGATACACAATTTTAAACATTATTTTAATTTAATACTAAAGCTAAACTCGTTTCTTTATCCAAACAGTAAAAAAGTTTATTTATATGTTTTTTTGTTAAATACACCAATTTGCAATCAATAACACCCACACACACACACGCCACCACCGCCGACGTGTTAATCCCAACTGGGACAGTTATCAGAATGAAAAGACGAACCAAATTCTCACGACCGGTAGGTAATTGAATAAATTATGTGCAGTAAAAATTAATTTCACGAATTATGAATTATTAATCCGATAAATATATCGGGCTACAAATGGGTCTCCCTACACTCATCCACTACCACGGATGAGGCCGTATTTCTGCCACGATTCAAAGTGTTGAGCTTTCGAATAAATTTACCGATTGACACGGGTGCTTTTGTGTGCGGTTCATATTCCACTTTAATAAAGGGGGAAAAAGAAGGAAAACCCCCGATTGACCAATTGCCCAATCGAGTATTACGGTGATGATGATATGGTGCATTTGGTGCAAAGAATAAAATGCAACCAGTGTGCAGCCAGTACACAGTGTTGCATCAACAAGTGGAAGTGGTCGGAAATCACAAAGGGAAAATGAAATGGAACAAAACTACCTCCATCGGATGATTTATAATTCTTTGAATTTAAAGGAAAGCAAAAACAAACGAAAAATGGCATTTTTTACATCGCTCTTTATAACAACCATGCGTCTCCATTTAGCAGAACATACAAATAAAAAGCTAAAAATTATGCAAGAATTATCATTATTCCTTTAAACTTTCGCAGTACTACTATAGAATACAGCGGAAACGCATTCCATTTCTGAGTTTTTATAATTAATTAATTAAACAATGTGCCCACATATCAATCCTTTGCTTTTCACTATTCTGTGATCTGTTCTTATTCCCTAACGGGTGGGAAATTTCGCTGTAAAATTAATGCTGCTTGTCAATGACCCAGGTCAAGCACTGGTCGTGCCATCACCACAGAAAAAGGAATTCCCGGTGCTGATGGTACGCAATATAAATTAATGATATATGATCGAATAAAAGAAGAAAAAAAAAACGGTACGAAAAGTGACAAAACACGGAAAGTATAAAATATATTAATTTTTCCCTTCATCGCCGTAGTGGTATTTGCTTTTATTGCTTTTTTTTCAGTGTATTACAGCATCAATGGGAATGTAATAACTACGCATTCTGCCTATCGGGACATTCCAGAGAAGAATTAAAATAAAAACACCCACAAAATTGTACAGTAGTTCCGAGTAAAGAGGCACACTCATTCGCCGCAAAAAAAAAAACATTGGCACCAATAGTGTTGCGTTCGGTATTTCATTTCATCTCGTAAAGCAAAAATTCCTTTCGTATTTCTGTAATTAACCTCGTACATACTTACAACACAGGAAATTTTGAGGACCACAGGACACAGGACATTCGATACCATGTTGTAAACGAACAAAATAGGTTTAAAAATATTTGACTATCGAAAAGCGACGATGGGCTTTCGTGGCAAAAACACGATTAATATTTCATCAATAATTTATTAACCAAATACCGCCACGAAAACATTTCATCGAATTTTCACTTCAACATTCCCGACGGTAGAAAAAAATGAATATCTCCACAATGTCCAAGCTATTTCACGCTATTTTGATTTTAAAAACGGATAGCTTATCCTGTAACAGATGAAACGAGATTTTGTATTACTGGAAGGCTTTTCCAAACGACAGAACCAAAAATCCCGGTCCCGGGTCAGGCTAACACAATTTAAGGACGGCTCTAGCGATCTCTCTTCTAGTCACTAATCAATTGAGTTCCAAATCCCTTGCCGAATTCTAGCCCTCACAAACGTACGGCGATGGAAAAAGTCATTCTTTTGCTTGAAACCTACTTACAGTACAATGGGGAGGGTTGGGGAAACCAATCCAGCATTTCTAAAATTTGAGACCATCTTGCTAGGGTGTCTTTCTTTGCGCGAGGGTAAACTACTTATTCGAGATTTGCTTTCTTTACAACATTCTCTTCCCGTCATCGATTTATCCAACTTAATAGAATAAAGCAAAACAGTAAATGGTTCTACAGTAATCTCTCATGAATCTATCTTTAAAGCAACATCTTCACAACGCAACCTAAAAGCACTCTCCTAACTACTGTAGGCTTTTAAAACATACCCATAATACCCCAGTGGGAAAACAACTAGACCATTCTTCGTCTTTTACAGCTCTATTACAGTGGCCGTGTAGTTGGAGGGCTTTAATTTATGGCTCTCAAAAATTTCCACCCAAAAAGACCTACTCTCAGATACAACCGTTATTCGGCTAACTCATCCGGGCTCCCTACAACGGAGTTTTGGTTGAAGTTAAAGATGAAAATTATCCAACGGCCAAAGTAAGTTGTTTTCCGTGTTTCTTGCTGTGACAATGACACCGACCAAAAACGGATGGTTTTGCGCTGGTATGGTAATGAAGGACAATATATCTTACGCTTATTGCTGCTCTCGTTCACATCGCCAGATCCGGGGAAACCGTCGAAAAAGTGCTAACTGTTTTAATAAAGCGTTAGGTAAATGCATAAACATTAACACCAGAGAATACTATTGCTTAGAAGCTATAAATCTCACTGACTACATCTCTCAAAACTTGGATGTTATGAAAATAAAATTGTATTAATAAAAGTGGTCCACTTCTTCAGAAGGGACAGAAGCCGAAAATAAAAAAATATATTTCGTGTTGATCGTCGATTAAATGACTTTATTTTCTACCATCTCTATCAATGAAATTCGTAAGAAAAGTGTAAATGAAAATTCAATTTAGAAACACTGCTCGAGGGTATCTTTTCAAAGTTTGATTTTGTGTTTTCTCGGCACGAAAAAACAATACTTATAAATTTCCAATCGACAACCACCAGGTGGTCACCTCACCACCCTAACATTAAGATCGAAGCTATCGGATTCGGGCCCCATTGACGAACGCCAAATCGACCATAAACGCCACCCAAAATGACAATCATCCATCGATGAAACAACTTTCCTCCGGTGCCACCAATGCCATTAAAGAGGGGGTAGTCGGAGAGGAACTCAATAAACGAAACGATACGATGGAAAAGGCCGCGAAAAACGGGAAAATCTAACAACAAACATAAATAACATGTGTTTCAGGCGTAAAGCTTCGAGCGGAAGAAAACGTTACAGAAACAGAAAGTCATCACAAATGGAATGGAAAACCCCAAAACACACGTGAGTAAGAGAAGAAGAAAAAAACAACACACAACAGATATGAATAGCGGCATTCGAAAGTGAAAAAGAAAACGAGTTTCCATTTTGGAAGCGCAACACACCCAACAGATGAATTCCACATATCTTGCTGCTGCTGTGCTTGCTGGCTAATGGCCAAAACAAACCGTGTATAAATAATGCTGTTTTTTCCTTCGAGTTCAATGTCAGCGCCACAATCGGAAGGGAAAGGGAAAAAGCGAACCCACGACGGCCTGAAGTGCCGAAATGACAAAATATGACAACGCACAACACCACACGCGATATGTGTTTTTGCCTCACAAATGATTCTAGTTTTAGTAGCATCAGTGTGGTTCATGGTTCGACATAGGGTGGGTGGGTTGTTCCTTCCGAGTGTCACTAGACGGTACACATTTCAAAGAAAATTTCGAACGACATTTCGGGCTTGAAACTATAAATCATTCCGTAACTAAAATATACCTAGACCTAGGCTACCGGGCATTGATACGACGAATAAAATTTAAGCAGGAAAACATTGAATTCGTCCCACTTTCCGACACACATTAAACTATTCGTACCTACATCACAACAAAAGAAAGCTTGAAAAATTGATTTATTTTTCTCTAACACTCTACGGCAGCGATCGGCAAAGTGCAGCTCTTTGAGATTTTGAATGTGGTTTTTCTTCAAAAATCTATTCTATTTTAATTGATATTTCTCTACAAAATGTAGGTACGCAAGTACCTGACATAGTAACTGCAAAACCAATGATAGTGAGAAATAAAAGACTAAAAAGGCAATGATTCTATTTGCTCCAGCTCGACCAAACAGAAAAGATCGTTCCAATGTAATTCTAAATAATTATTACCTAACTCAAAAATTTCCAAGCTCCTTGTTCCATGTACAAAAGATTTTTCAATAATTCTAATAGCATATCGTAATAAAATGCGGTATTAAAATCTCACATGAGTTCAATATATTCTTCTTAAAATAAATACATTCTTGTTTCAATAAACGATAAACAACAAACAAAGCCGATGAAAACCAATATTTTACAAAACAATGCGAACTAAGCTTTTAGTAAATTTGTAGACACTCAAAAAAAAAAATTTGGAGGACATTTTCAATTGTATAGTCTGAATTTTAAAAACAATGTTTAATTGTAATTTCACCAAATTTGCCGACCTTTGATTTCAAGAGGAAAAATAGCCACAAAACAAGTAACACCTACTATTTACCTACACTCCGTAGTTCCTCTATTAAGGTTCGAAATATTTGATCGAATATCAGCTGGATGTGTTAGTTTCCACTGCCAATGCACCTTACCTTCTCTACTGGATGAATTTTTGAAATTATTATTTTTGGACACTAGTGTAAACATTGCGTCTCGCCGCTTCAGCGTCCTGTGTTTAGTCAAGTTGCGCCCGCATAAATGTATGCCACCGTCGCTCAGGGGCGCAAAAAAAAACAGACGCCATCATTGGCAGTATTGATTGGAAGTCATAAATTGTCGAAAATCGATCGACACCAACCTAACCTGGGATGGTTGTGTTTATGCAAGGTGGAAATAGAAACAATGCTTATTATGTCGTCGTGCCCCGTGTGTGAGGTGGAATCGATTTTTCATTTTCCCTTTTTTTGTTGTTTATGCTGATTCTGGTTCGAGGAATAGCTTCTTTAATGTGGAGACCCTGCAATATCAGACTGATTTTAAAGAACTCAAATCAATTGAAATTCGATATACATTTTTATGTTGCAAAGAGTTTTGAAATAATATTTTACCCAACAGTTCAAGTTCATGGTTTTGTTGCAACAATGCTTCCTTCCATCATGTCGACCTTACAAAAGCGAACAAAGAAACTTTACCCGTCGAAGAAACGGCATTTCCATCCACGTGTGCAAACAAGCACGCAAGAAATCAATCAACCGTACGAGAAAATCGTCCTCGTATAGCGACGACTGGCATTCGTTTTATGATCCCTTTCAACTGTGATCTAAAATCAAGATTAAACGTGCGAATGCACGAAACAGGAACTCGATTACAAACAATTTGTTCATGTTCCGCTCCGACTGTAAGGACGAGGACATTATGCTTAAACAACAGCTTAAACCTACTAGTACAGGGCGAAAACTGTAAAATTGCCAGCACGCACCTCCTATGTGGAAGGGCAATATCGGGTGAGCAATATGTGTGTCTATGTGGGGATGGTTTGGATGGGAGGAGAGGGTTCCGTTACCCCGAGCGACTGGGTCAATACTGGTACAAACAGCTCCAATCTAAAAAGCAGCGCTAAAGGGGCGAAAGAAAATACCGTACCAGACACGCAAATGCAAGTTCAATTTGGGGAGAAGGCTGCTACTGCTGGCCCCCAAATACGTATAAACATTATTTTTATCTGGGTACGTAACTAAGCTGCATAATAGACAATAGTTAGAGCAAGCGAAAAAAGGGGTCTTCGGTCTGGACGACGGTGTTCCCCCTAGTTTGCGTGCGAGTGTCTGCGAGAGTGCGTATCAATTGAGCACAAGGTCAACCCCTTACGCTATTTATTATGATGGAGTATAAACGGTCCAGATTTTTGTTGCCACTGTGCCACGCATGACCGTGATTGACGAGCCTGCGTATGATCGGTACGATAGCATTTCATTCGTCAAGTATCATTATCCGATTTCGAACGGTATGAATATGAAGTGGACTATAACAGTAAAAAATGTTTAAGCTGCAGCCATTTTTTTTGAAATTATATACTATTTATATTCATCTTCATCAGTAACATTTGTTCATTTAATTTTTATTAAATTCAAGAACATAAACATGAACCAAAACTTCTCAAATCGAAAACATTTTTTTCAAAGCCTTATTAAATGAATTTAATACAATTTAATGTTTCGAATTTATAACACCCAACAAATGAGTCCAATGTCAAAAATCCAATAAAATCAACTACAAAACAAATAAAACAATTGAAGCGATACAGCTCGCCGTCGGTCTTATTATCGCTAAATTAAGGAAGCAAAAAATCACCCTCAATGCGTGTGCTCTGCAAAGCTCAACATGCACAAAACGTTGAACTCGAAAGTGAAGGAAATGACCTCTCTTCGTCGGGGTGGAATCATAAATTAACGCGAACATTTTTTCCTCCTCTCCCTTCCCTGGCCATCGCTCCCCAACCCATGCCCCCGGCACAGAATACTACTCAATCCCAGCTCCTTCTTTCTCAATGTCTTCCGGCTGGACGATGCGCGCAGAAATAACCTCTGCTAACAAAACATAATGGGAGTCGCGAACAAAATGCATCGGATGTCGCGCCATTCGTTCGGTATGCGTCTCCACATGCATGTTACGCTTCTGATTAGCAGCAAACATACATACGGCCGTCCACCGTTTGACCGAACGAGATGCTACGTGGTTCGAATGAGCAAAACGGGTGCAAGTTGGGCGAACATACCCCGGGTGACACCGGGTGACTCGTTCGCTAATAAATAGCCGATCGGTGCATATTTGCATACGTGCGCGATACATTCTTGTCGTCCTTCTGCTGGACGCAGATTGCATCAAAAGGTAAAGCATGCACCGAGCGGCAAGGTTCATCACCCCCTTTTGCTTACGATCACCCGTTGGTGGCCGCTGGGAACGGGTGATGCGGGTTGGACAAATATATGATCGGTCGTTGTCATTCTTGCGAGTGCCGGGACACCAGGACAAGATTCACGAGCCGGTCTGAGACGATTTGCTTGAGTTAAGAATAAATAAGCAGTACGCGAAGGAGACCAGATAGCCTCGTCTTACCGCTCGGGTGGTGCAAAAGGTGTCACTTTTGGGAGCGGTAAATTTGTGTTGAGATTTTGCGACAAAGCTTCGAATGATTTATAACTTAAACAGTCGGGACAGAGTTAGGTGATATGGGACTTACAGAAACATTACTTGTTTTTATGGTTCTTTTACTGCTCTACTAATAAGGAAAGGCAGCATTTTTTCTTGAAGAATTCATCTTACTTAAAAAAAAATTACGAGTAGTCACTAATATGCCAATAAAAAATCAGTTTTCAAGTCTACTTAGTTCATTGACCTGCTGTGTCACTCTTTTCTAAGCAAAAAGTCTTGATTTTTTTAGATTTATTCACGTTATTCAAGTGGCGAAAGATCTAGATGAGAGACTCGATCCAAGATTTCAAATGCCGAAACTCGATACAATGGGACCATTTCATTTTTGATGATGCTCTAGTGTTGTATAATCTATTCCAGATGTCGGCAAAGTCTAGTCTGTGGGAAAAATTCGGCCCGACGTAAAATGTTGGGAATTCTCGATAAGAACACAAGATCTTGTCACCAACACACGCGAAGTATTTTATCTGTGAAATCAACGCCAATACCGATTGTGTCCATTCTATTTCCTTTATTTTAGCAACATTTTTCGATCGTTTCTTCTCATCCAAATTAATTACTGGTAATCGTTTTTATATTTCTTTGTTATTCGAACGGTTTTAAGGAAGATTGATGGAACTAAGCTATGATTTCAATTTGGTGGAAACTAAGCTATTCATGATTATTATTACTCCCGTTTTGGAAAACATTTGTTAAAACATCCGATAAAAAATATATATCTCAACTCTTCAATCCTCCCATATGTAAACAGTCCACTCATTTGACATTCCATATTAATGACACACGATTCTATATCAATTTTGGGTGATTTGCTAACGTATTGGAAGATTCGACGTATAGTTTTGTTAACGTATAGGATGCCGAAACCTATCATTAGTGTTCCCCTTTACGTGTGACAAACCCTAATCTATCCAATAAAATGTTAATCTGTTAAAAAAAATCAATGATTTCAGATAATTTGCAATAATGTTTTACGAAAACAGAAAGTAATATTTCATCCAAAGATAAAAATCCTTTATCATAATTAGTTAGACAACAAAAATGAAAATGAATTCCCATAACCAAAAGCACATGTCACTCATTCTCACTAAATTGGCATCAAAAAAGCACTCCATAATAATTAAATTAAGTGATAATACATTAACAACGAAAGATCCACTTTTTATCTCCAAAACCATCACCCAATACCCGAGCGGAACATACAACGATTAACACTTTCGGGACACTCTCTGCATCAAGTGACAATGACAAACACAAACAACATCATGTGAAATCAATTAAACGCGATCAAGATCACTCACAAGATGCTTCCAAGATGAACAAGATCTACGAAAATACGACCGGTTTTTTTGGGGTGGAAACAAGATACGCATGAGAAATTCACTTCTCTACATCTTCGTTTTTTTTTAAGTCTCGCCAAACATTTGTTTAGCGTTATTCGGACCGATGATCGCAAGTGGCTTGGCTGTGAATTAGCGCCATCGTCTCGACGGCGACGTCAATATTGCAACATGGTGTGTGAACAAATGATGACGCAGACACGATATCTTTCCGTCGTCTCGATCAGCTCAAACCGCGCGTCACCCGTCGTTTGTGTGGCAAGTTTATCATTACTTATTTTTTATTTCCTTCATACAATCCGCTCCATACTGAAATGGTACTGGAGAGTCAACAAAAAACAGCAGCACGATTGCTATCACTTGAATTGCGATGACTCATTTTAGTCGCCTCACTTGTGCTTCCCTCCCCTTGGAGAGGCCGTGAATAAAGTCATTTTGCAGCGTCATACCTTTGGGCCAGCAGAGTTACTTTGCTTAATCACTAATCGCACCCCAGGAACGTACGAGTTGCATTCTTAACAAAGAAGATGTTAAATGGAACAACATCTTAGCGTACCTTGTCCCAAACACGATGGCCTTGCCCTAGCGATCGAGCCTTGTTAAATGTTTTCTGTGGGGGATCGGATGCCAAGATCAGTTCTGCCCGAGATGCCCTTCAACGCAAGCAGAGACGGACTAGGCTGGGCGCATTTTCTGTTCTGTCAAGGTCCTAAAAATAGGATCACAAAAATACACCCATCAATCGGTTCGTCTCACGGGCTGGGAACGAGTTGTCATTAGTGTGTTGTGTGTTTTTTATTATCTTCTCGCCTCCATATTTATCCCCTTAGGGTGTGTGTGGTGACGTCGAGACAAGAATGACAAGGAAATATATTTTTTACAAAAATTCTTCTGGGAATTCTTCTTGTTCTTCTTGTTTCGATTGCCAACTATCGTTGCACTACCGAGGAATCGAAAACTTCCGCTGGGATCTTCTTGCGAAGATGGCATTTTTTTTGCTACGTGACGCAGCTAATAATTTGAGCTGCTCGCGTTCTATTTATGATGTCTTCAATTGCTTTATCTTCGTTCCCACCCCGTTGGTAACGACGTAAAACGGAAGCACGCCCTAAGAACACTGTACAGTCGCGTACTCGAGCTAGATGCGAATTTTCTCAACGTACTAAACGATCTTTTTCAAACCCCGTTTTCACACCTTTTCCACAACTCTGCTTAGCTCGTCCAATACCACCAAACGTTACGATCGTAGGAAGATCATCTTACATGTTGTTCTGTTTTTTTTACAACCAAATGGTGACATTTTAAATAAAGAATCTGGCGCTCAGTAACGATGGCGTGTACTGTTGCCAAGCCGTCCTGCAGCAACTCTTATCGCGGGTGGTGGGTGAAAGCGAAATTTATACATTATGCCGGGGACTAGCAAAAAAAAAAGGTTGATCCAAACAGGTAGAAACATAGCGCGGTGAGGTTAAATTACACCCAAAAAACTATAATTCTTGGCCGAAAGAAATGTTAACAATGTGACCCTTATAAAATACCAACGTTGAATATTTTAAATCGGTTGGGTTTAACCCACACTTTGACAAAAAAAAACACTTTTGATTCACGGTGGCAAAAAAAAACCAAAAAAAAATACCATCGAATTTTAAGACACAACGAACCGGTTGTAACGAAGGAATATCGTGCAGAATTTTCCCGACACATACCATTGTCTGGGGCTTAGCACAAATGGTGGGAATTTCGGTTCTAATGGCAAGCTGAAATTAGTTGACGTCGCGACCATGTCATGTCGCGACTTTTTTCGCATTAGGAAATGCCAAAAAACACAAGAAAGGGAAAATAATTGACCTTTTTTTGTATTGTTAAATGCTTGGGAATAGATAAAAATAACTTTACGGTAGACTACCGGGTACATAATCGTTAGTAGTAATATTATTATGGTTAATTAGATTAAATTGGAAGTTCTTGCACAACCTTACAACAAATTCAAAATAAATTCAATGTATTGTTGCACAAAAAAATACGTCACTATAATGGTAATAATTTCCCAACCAAAACCATGTTGCAATCGTGCTACAAGTTTGGAAGGGAAACTTACATCGATTACACCACCATAAACCTTCAAGGAGAGTTATGCTCCCGCACATCAAGGTTTGTTTATCATTTCCGGTTAAACTTCTGTCCCTCCATCCATCGCTAGAGTGAAACAAGCCGAACAAAATGCTTCGTTCAACTTAAAGGATGTTAAAACGTGTGGAAAAACTGCCCTTTCCCCAACAGCATAAGGCCACCCTTTTGCAGGGCAGCATACTAGGTGCCTTTTTACCAGTGTTTGCTATTCGATGTTTGTTTATTCTAACCAAAAAAAAAACCGATTCCCGACCCATCTAACACACGCTGCCAACCGATTCCGTTCTAAAACCGAACGACAAGCTGTTGCTTCATAAGCCAACATCCTTCCTGTGTGTTTAATACGTGGATGTGTGTGGTTTTAGCCTGAGTATATTTTAACCCCAAGAAAAAAGGGAAATAAAATGTTCTGCTGAACAACTCGTCGAACACAATATGAAGGGCGAAAAAGAATTTGATCGCGACAACTCCTGCACTCCATCGAAGACGGAAAGCAGCCAAAGAGCTACCGGAAACTCATCAAAAAAGGCAGAAACAACGGCCATATTGTCGGCAAAAGGGAAAGCGAAAATCGAAAACGCAATAAATGCAATTATTGATGCGCATCCGCGTTTCAACCCGAGCGACGCATTCTTCGTCATGCGTTTATGTATTGACAAAACCATCGGAGTGCAATTGATAAGAGTAGTTTGCTCTGCGGCTGTTTCTTTTGATGAGCGAGAGGACGTTCCTGTCAATCAATGACTCAAGACAGATCGGTCATCCGTTGCTATCGCGAAGTAGTGCATGCCAGCGTAAATAAATAAACAATCAGCTCTGTTTGCTTGTTAAAACGTGCAGCGGACATTTGTGCGAATTTATTTATTTGCTTCTAAGGTTCTAATCGATTGCGTTCGATTTACTAGGTTAACACACGCAGCGATGATATAATTATCCGCTGTATCATTTACGTCAGTAAGTCGATTATTAAAAGAAGACAGAAAATGATTGATTATTTGTTTAAATCAGTGAAAGCACAATCGACTCAAATCCTGCCACCCGGTTGTGTCATTTAAATAATCAGATTGGCAAGATACACGATACAAATCCCCAAAGATCAGATGATCAGTTGCGCTTCATATAGTGCATCGCAAAACAACCGCTGCATGCAGCATCAAATGTCAAATCATTCGAGTGTGAGAAATGGAAATCCATATTTTCCCTCCCACATATCGTATGGCTCGGTAACGAACCCGGTGCATGGACCACGGTGGCAATGCGATCTCTGCTTTGTAAATCATATTACCAGACCCATCGTTCCTTTCACAAATGATCGGCGAAAACTTTACGCACCAGAGAACAAAAACCATGTACGCTGCTTGTCGTACGATTTCGTGATGTCTATTCTTAGCTATACCTCTTGAATGGAATATATTTTGCGCATCCGCATCCAAAAACGTGGAGGCCACTCAATCAGCATCCTTCCGCCGTTATGGTCCAGTGGATGGCACACAGTAGAACCACCTACAATTTAAGAACAAATAGATGGAGTTCCACCCAAGCGTGACGTCACTTTGCCGTGAAGAACGATGACCACCACCATGTTTGCATATGCCATATGGACACGATCAAGATGAGCGCGCTCTTTAACAAGTGACCAACAAAGGGGAAAAGAATTATGCAAAAAAAAAACAACCCTTCCTCCAAACGGAAATAAGAATGAATGTATTCTTGTGTTCTACGCGGGCGCTTATTATCTCATCATATTTTCTCCAACTTCCCTCCCCAAAAAACGATGAAGACATATTGGCGCTGTGGTGCGGTCTGGAGTGGACTAGCAAACAAAGGGATGATGATATCATCATCTCTCATACACACAACTGCAAAACGGCACACGCGAGAGACAAGCGCCAAAAAATGCTAAACGAATCGAAACCACCATCTCTTCCTCCTCCCACATCATCATATGGCCAGTTAAGAGCGTGGTACGAATTTGTGCGTGTGGGAGTTTGTTTTTTTCTTCTTCTTCGCCTTCTGTTTTGATGTCATGTTGGTAGAAAGTGACTAAGGATGAGGCCAAGGTTGGATGGTGGCAGTAGAGACATTGCTCACCCCTAGTCCGTGGTGTCCATGGTAAAATAACGACGTCGTAGATGATGATGATGATGGTGATGGTTTAGCACATCCAATAACATTTTTCCACTGGTTAGCAATTGAGTGATATAATGCTGGTACGGATGGAACATCGGTAAAAGTGGGTCCCAAAAACTTCGTCTAATCGGCTGAACGTATCGGAGAGAGAAGTCCTCGGGAGGAGAAGCAAAATTCCTTAACAAATATGGAAGCTCCACAATATGTTCCAAGTCGTAATAGGATTTTCTCCTTCCTTTCCCTAAAATTCTCTCGAAAAACAGAACTTACGAAAAAGGGATAATCACGTTTATTGAGGAACGGAAACACTTTTTTCGTTTCTCTTATCGTCTTAAGCTTATTTTACGCGCGAAAAAGGGATAATATGTTTTTTTAGGGAGCGATTCCTTATCCAGAACTTGGGTTGCCTATCCCGCCACAGTTCTGCCTTACGGGCAACATATTATGGCACGTGCTCCACACGTTCCAGCGACCTCATAAAAACCAACCAACAAAACAAGCAGAACTTACCGACAAGATCAACGGTTCTAGCTAGCCCGAGGAATTTTGTGGGCGAATGGTAAAGAAAAACAGAACACCAAACACCAAGCCGTGTCCCGTTTATGTCGGCGAGCAACTTGTCAGGAAGTCCACGAAAGGATACACGCACCAACAAACCAAACGCCGGAGGCAAATCGAAATCGAAAGCGATAAAATCGTATCCCACAGTAACTGGGGAGTTAAAAAGTTTTACGTTCTCTTCTGTGCTGGGATACTTCTTCCCAAGTTCCCATGGGATGAATGTGTTGTGACATTCTTTTTTTTTTGCTATTTGGTTCCAACCAAGTAGAACTAGGTCAATCTCGAATGACACAAATTTGCAACGATCGTCATGTTTCGCCGTTTACAGCGATGGGACGACAGAACACAGTTCCAGATCCTACGTTCAATATATCCTCTAGGAAGAACAGATGGATCACTGTCCGTTGGTTTCGAGGAAATCCGATACCGGAAGTGATCCCATAAAACATGTAGAGGGGGAATATTGATGAGATGCAGCAAAAAAGCTGGAAGCAAATATTTACGATCGCACACTCCGGGTGAACAGAGTTTGGATGGTAAAAAAAATTGAGAGCCCTACATGGGTGTTACAGTGTGGAGTATGCATGAATAAAACTGTTTATAATAAATCGGATGTTTAAGTGTTTCTGGAAGAGTTGATCCTCAAAAAACCATACCCTTTAGCGGTTTGTTTATTAGCGATCGTATGCGAAGGGTTTCAAAAACTGAAAAGAAACCTATCTTCATGAAGGTTATTGTTTGGAAATTGTTTTTCGCCCCCTTTTTGGGGTCGTTAAGATAAACAATTCTATAAATAGTTATTCATCACAAACCAATTACAATATTCGCTCGATGGTCTTTAACCTTTCCCTTACCTTAAGAGGGAACCTCTCCTTGATAATTTTATTTCAGATCGATTTTCATCCCCAAAAGGGGACCCAAAACACAACACATAAAACATTCCCATTCGAGAATTAACGGATTAACCTGAATACATCACAACATCGCCGGCACATTCCGCGTTATCGATTGACGTTATCGTGCTGCTGCTTTTATACACAAGGAAATCGAATAATCTACGATTCAAATGTGACCCATTGGTGGCTACTTCCCACAGTCTACATCCCCCGGGGCGGCAGTAAATAAAGGTACAACTTCATTCTAGTTGAACGTTTACGTGGTTCACTGCAATACCCTTCCATTTGATTAATTAGCAAAGATGGAGAGAACGGGAAAGTTCATAAATGAGCAGAAACAAACCCTAACACCTGATGAGGAGGTGGAGGTTTTCAAGAGGAATGCTAGAAATACCAAATAACTTTCTGTTCTTCAGACATCGGTTGATAAATGGATTCCGAGGTGGAAGGTGGAGTCAAAATGTGTACACGGTAGGGCAATGAAATTTGTAAACATAGTAATTATACTCATTCCCGCCACTCCCGGAAGCTATGTTGTATATTAATTTATGTGGTATTTATGTATTATGTTATTTATTTTGCTGGGAAGTTGTATTTATCAATTCGATCCTACCCTGTTTCGATAAAATTGATCGTATGTGTGGGATATTATTGACTTCACACTGTAGTCCAAGAAAGTCTTAGGGTCTTAGGATCTTGTGCTGCTAACTCCCCAAACATAGGCTCCATTTCGACAACCTATCCTTGCTTGAAAACGGTGATCCAGTATGTGGCGACTGTCCCAATCCAAACCAACATCACCAGCAAAAACCTTTGGACAGATTATGGTTGGGAGACTTCCGGAAGCAAAAGTAGCCTTGGAGACACCTTCCGTAAATTGGCGATGGGTTCGAAAGGACGTCAGCAGCCACCAACTGTCGTCAGTCCAGCGAAACACACTGTACGTGTTGGTCAACGACAAAATCGCTCACGGACTGCTAATGCAAAGAATGGATCGAGCGACTTCGGCTTGATTAGTATGCTCCCATGTAGAGATCCTGGAACACCAGTTTACCAAGTGTCCTGTCCCTGGGTATCTTATCCTACCAATGATTGATGTAACAATCCTTAAATGTTCTTTGTATATCCTGTACTTCATCCCTTCATGTTGTAAGTATGTTCATGTTGTTGTTAGTATGTAAGTATGTTTTCAATAAAAACTTTTATTTAAAAAAAGTTGAACAACAAGCATACGAAAGTCAAATATAAACAAAAATTCCTTAACAAATTGTCTCTGTAGCACAGAGATTCTACATGTTCCGAAAAAATAAAACATTGCTTTGAAACATAACAACGTTTACTAACAGTTAAAGCAAACATTTGTAATAACTTTAAATATCAAACATCACCCTTGTAACGGTGAATACGTGCCGTAACGTACATGTATGTAAATATGTGCCTTAGCAAAGCGTTAAAATTGATGTACCAGCGGGCCCCGCGATTCGCTTGGCAGAGAGCAATCAATTATTATTTGCCGGCTGTCACTCTGTCCGTTAGGTGTTCGTTTTGCGCAAAAGTTTAGCACGCGCTTTACGTCACCAATATCCGCGACCACCCGATCACGTTTGGTTTGCAGCTGCATGATTCTTTTGTTTGTCTTTTATTTATTTTTTCACAATGCAAAAAAAAACTGATAAACGGCACGGTACAACACGCTTGAATTTGCTGACCAAGGAGACACATCGCGAACTGGGCCAAGTTGATCTAGAAGAAAAGAAATAAATGCTGGTACGGCACAAGAACGCTTCTGGTTGCCAGATGGTGCCCAGGGTAAAAAGGGATCGGAGGGACGGGAGCAGTTATCTGAGTGCAAACAAAGTGGACCGGAAAGGGACAACCGAGCGAAGGAAAGCCATCCTTCGATAACGATGTTCCTTCGCCGGATACAAAGTTGTGTGCATGTGGTATATGCGAAACGAAAAATCGATGAGCAGACATATTTTATTGGCCTGGTTGCTTTCTTTTTGCTTCAACGAAGTTCTTCCAAGGTAAAAACACAAAAACAACACAGCGGCACTCGAAGCAAAAAAAAAACTCCGCCGACTGACTCTGTTTATGATAATTTATGCAAGACCAGGAAACGCACAAATCGAATCAGGACGGGCAGCAAGGTAGAGAAGTATCATGCAGAATGTATTTTTATATACACACACATACGAACGGTTTCGGTTCCACAACATACCATCGGCAAAACAGCATCATCGCTTTAACCTCAGCCATTTGCTCGCGGGTAAACCATTTTCGGTATCGTTTGGATATCGGTGTGGACAGTGGATGTTAGGTACTCAAATCTAAATAAAAAAGAAACGGAACACCTCTAAATGCCCTTATGGCAGTACTCTACTTCTTTAGTTCAATGAACCGAAAACCCAGTTTGGAGTCAAAGTGTCTTTGCAGGTAAAGAAGCCAACAAGGCAGTATCTTTATTTGCTCTGCTTTAATGTTCCCTTCAATCCCGGTGACACGTTCCTGAAGACTCAAGGCATGACACAAGCTGGATGGAGTGAAGTGTCACATCAATATTCATCGAAACCGCATCGAGTGTGTCCCGGTTTGGTTGCCAAAGAATGTGAAGCTGGTGGTGTTGATCTACCCAGTGGGAAAAAAGGAAACATTTAAAACGCTGTTCCCTCGGATTTTGCTGCCCATATACCAACACACACACACACAGATCGTGCGGATTTAATAAAGATATCCTGCACCAGAGCATTCCACTTGGCTGATGGAATGGATGATCAACGTAAATAAGACACACCGAGTGGCACGCCTTGAACAAACTAATTTCCAACCTCCGTTCGGCTTAAATAGTTTCCTCGCTTTTTTGTTGGTGGGATGTGAACGAGTGTCTTACGGGAATGCGAAAAGCGAATTCCTTCACAACGTTCTCGTTGCGTCGAAGAGGAGGTGTGAGACATTCCGGTCTCGCATTGCTCTCAACACCCGCATACGAACAGTGTGGTATACGACAAATGGTACACCGAGACCAATAGAGGAGATGACACTGGGTAAGCACAAACGACATCTTGTACCTTATGCTGCACACATATGTTCTTTTCTTCGTTTCTCCTTTTGCTGGTATTGCCTGTTAGTTACTTTCTTCTGTCCATTGTACGATTCGGTGTTTGGCCTCTGGATCATCATCCATTGATATGCCAACCGACACAGACGGAAGAGAAATGTATTCTTACATTGACAGTTGAGTGTATTTTTTGTTATCCAATTCTAGAAAACCCTACAACATAAAAAAAAACATTAAAAAAGCAGACAATGCAATGCAGTGACCTTCTCGGAAGCAAGCGCAACCCAACCCAAAACGAAAAGAAAACCCCCATTTTACGCAACTAGAGGTATAGACTTCACGCGTGCCAAGAATCCTTGACGCCTTATTTTCGACTACGGGATACGTTCGTACTGTGAAACGTTCCTGTTTAGCATATTTTTAAATCCAGTTTCCCAGTCTTCCTTCCTCCAGGAATAAGGGGTGTGTGGTTCAACGGAACGAACGGGATTGAAGCAATTGAAGTGTCCGTAACGTCGTAACGATTGGGCGACCGTAGTTAGCATAGAAGCATTAAAACATGTTAAGCATTCCATGCCATCCAAGCAAAGTGGGCAAAGAAAGCGGAGCGAAATAGAAGAGAGAAACAAAAAAACAGTTAGTTGAAGAAGTTGAAATCGAATCAGTGAACAAAACCAAAAAAAAGGGTTCCTCCTGATGCTATTTATGAACGCTGCAATGCTACTTCCGGCGCACTCGGACAAGGATCCTGGAAAAATTTATAATTATTGTAATGTATTCACCATGGAACAAAAAAGAGTTCTCTCTCGGTCATGTAAATTCATGTACCAAGGGGTGTAACTGTTGTGGAATTTAAAAAAGACAACATAATTAAAGAACATATTTTAGTGTTTCTTTTTTACTTCCCTGCAGAGCACACTAGCGTAAACGGATAAGCTCCGAACTATACTAGAGAACTACCGGACAAGTCCTTTTGGTTGGTTCTGTCTCTTCCTTTTTTTATGTTAAACAATTCTGTTGTAATTTAGACTTGACTTTAAAATATCTACTATAAGGTATAAATAAGATCTTTTAAAAATATTAAAACTTTATTTATGAAATTTTTATGAAGTTGTTTATTTACCGAAAAAACCTTATAAAGACTTGAAAGTGTTTTACTAGAATATTTTGGAGAATTTTAATGATTGAAAGATTTTCTTAAAAATTGCTATAAAACAGTTAAAATTAAAATTAAAAAAACCATTCGATTAAGGGTAGCAAATTTATTTTAATTATTGTTTCAACACGTACGGACTCAACAATTTGCCCCTTGAGAATCCACTCCATCGGCGACAGGTGGCAGATTAAGCTGTTTTACTAACGATCAGCAACACCAGGCGTTTCATGTCCTGTATCATTTTACGGTATTAATCATTCCCCTTACGGTCCACACGATTCAGTACTCCGGGTTCAATGAACTGACAACGAACACAGGTAGCAACATAGAACCCCGAAACACTGACACCACCCGTGATAGCCCGCTTCAGTGTCGTTATCTGCAGTGTCTTGCACCTTCTACCTTCTTCTATTTTTCGTTCCCTGCAAAACGAAGCCACGATGTACACTTTCGGTGCATCGAAATGCATCCGTATGCATGGTTCGTAGTGCTTCGGTAAGCGATATCAAGCCACAGGTTACGCGACGCAAGCACTTTTAATGAATTTCTTGACCGAAGCTTGGCTGCCGATCGGTTCCGCAAGATGCGGGGAATGCAAATGCGATACTGCCGCCTCGTGTGTCATATTAATTTTCCACCGCAGCGGGGAAACTATCGACCACGTCTTTCGGGGGAGTCAGTAGAAGAAAGCTTTCCTCTGCGTGTCAATCAAATGCGAGAAAGCTCTTCATTTATATTTTCTACATCAAGATACTTTCACCACTTTTGCTTGTCATCGTTAACAATGCTTGCAAAATATAAAAAAGTCTCCATCTAAACCGATGTGAAATTCCGACGCGGCTGGTAACGTCATCAATGATGGAATAATTTTTTTTTCTACTTCACTATTTAAATAATAATCGAACGACAGAGAAAAAAAACTATCATAAAATGATGTAATTCTGAATATTTTACGCAGATATCAGCGCTGACGATCGGGTGCACATGAACGATCATTACTCATTCATTTTTATACAGTGTGTACCGTAACTATACGAACAATTTTTGTTTAGTTAAAAAATATATTAAAGAAATGCTAAGTTTAATTACGTAATTGTTCTCAAGGTTTGCTTTACAATCTTTTAACAAAATGCACGAGATCTGACACAAAAACTATGTTGTGGTTAATTTAATTTATCTTTGTGAACACATAAATTTTATCTAATTATTTTGAAGCTAAAGTTAATTTAATTTCCACGCAAAAAATCTGTTTTTTAATCGTATTTAATATCTTTACAACATAAGTTTTTCTTTTCGATTTTTTCAAGTTCGATTCGACTATCTGACCAGCCATTTTTACTGGAATGCGTCATGTTCGGCATATTAATTTTTGAGATTAAACAATTCTAAATTAGTACATACTTCAGATCCATGCTATGGTAAAAACTCCAGAAAGAATTAAAATATATGCTCGCCCTTGGAAATTGTTTATAAAGTCAACAATTGTGTTTATAATTATGTACACACACTGCATTAGTTAAGTGATTTTATCGAACCCGTGTCAGCCTTTGCTCTTGCTACCATTTGGAAAACCGAAAGTGCTTCGTACGTCACTATTGAAGGTGTTAAGCTAATGTTTAAAAACAACATACAAAATCACACACCGCCTTTATGGGAACCTTCTTCTTCAGCGGACATTTGCCACAGTAAGCTTATCTAATCTCTAGGCAAAATGTGCGACAACCATTATCTACACCAGTGTCCGCACTACCGCCACAAAACAGTTGCCATTTTATTCATTTTTTTTGCATTCCTTCGATAATAACAACCACAGTCGTCATGATAAGAATGCGCTAAGAAATAATGCAAAAACATAATATACAACAGACACGATTGACAGCAGCAAAAATCGTTAACGAAGGCGCTTTTGTACGCCCCAGTAACTGGAAAAGTTGCAACTATCCAACTATCCATCTCTTCGTACCGGTTAGTTTTCTGGTGGAATGACAGCGAAGTCATTAAAAATATGGCACCTTCTAAAACGTCGAGCCACGGTTGCTCATTATCATAATGAACAACACCTAAAAAATATTAAAAATCACACTAAAGACGTACTGCACACGTAGTAAAGGACGTGTAGGAGAAGACGTAACATGGAATAATATTCGCAATCGTTGCTAACATTCATATGGCATGTGTGTTTTGGAGATATTTATTTTTCTGCTACTATTTCTGTGTTTTTCACACAAAAAAAAACCCAGAGCAAACTTTCTTCCAATTGAAGAACCGAATAGAGTTCCAACAGACCCTGCCTGTTGAAAAGGGCAAAATGACGTGGGGGATTTTTTTTTTCTTCTCCACGAATCACCCACAACACAGGAAGAACTCATAAACCAAACGAACAAGCTCGAGAGTTTCTGATAAGATCTTGGGGGTTCGGAAATGGTCTGCCGACAGTGTGCATAAGCCAAGCATAACAGGAAGTGCTGCTAACAACCTAGTTCTATATTTTTTTTAGTTTGCTTTCTACCCATTCTCTCACTTTCTTATCACTAGAACCCTACACGAGCGCATAACTCGACAAACACGAGAACCTTTTTGCTGATCGTAAATCTTCTTCCGCGTCAACGCAGTCTGTGCGTTCACTGGACGAATGGTCCGTTGCGCTTTTTACTACGAAAACCAAAAAAAAACTATATCAGCATTCAGAAAGTTGGGAAAGAAAAAAAAAGTAAGCAAACGTGTGAAAAATTGTGATGCTCGTAATATCATCGGAAACCGTACGCACAAAACCATTCGTTTGGCGATGAAATAAATGGCTACGAAAACGGTGTTACTATTGCGCACACACACGCGCGTGCCAATCGTTTTTCGTAAAACGTGTGCATTTTCTAATGTTTTGCTATCTGAAATAATGAAACCTCTAGTAGTTGCTAAAGCGGGGTTTTCTTCTTTTTTTTTTGCACTTTAGTAACACACCTAATCCACGCTTTTGTTAGATTGCGAACGAAATTTACACTATAGCCACGTATGCTACGAACGATTTAGGCGGGTTCTGTCCTAATCTATGCTTCGCAACATAAACAAACGACAAAAAAAAAGGCCGGATGATTCATGCCAAGCGCCATTCGGTGACGAATGGGGTTTACGACTGTTCCTTTTATCAAGAACCTTACCCAAAACTAGTGACGAAAAAGCTCTAAAATCTCTCGCCACAAATTTTTCCCATGATGATAAGCTAGCTCGAGAGGCGAAAGACTTTTTTGAGCTGAGCTACAAATTGTGATTGAATTTTGCGACTTTTCTTCCGTCACTCCAGGAACAGGTTCACTGAAATTCGATTCCAAAATAAATCAACCGTATGATGATAGATTGCTAGAAAGCTTTTCCCTGGGAAAAAAAGCTTTACAGCCTGACAAAATTCTACCGTTTGTTGGGAGAAACCACAGGACGTCCACAGACAAAGCGAGGAATGTTTGATGTGTTTCACTCAATTCCAAAATTCTCTAATGGAAGAGCAACGAAGAGCAAAAAAAAGCGATGATCGTAAGAGATGGGTAGAACATAGAAATAAAATTCAAATAAAACTTCTAAACATTACACAACCAAAGCTGCAATACACTTGTACAAACAAAATCCAAATTCAATACACAAACAGCAAGATCTATGCTGGAGACTGTTTTGTGTTGATTCGGAACATTCTCAGCACAACGTTCTCGTTGCAAACTTCCTGCGCTTATCAGCCTGCGGATGCACAAAATGCAATAAAAATCGCACCAAGTGATCGGTCGGTGCTGTTCGCGGAGCCAGTTTGTGTGTACACATTTGCGTTGCACTCAATGCAATGACTCACCCCGAGTTCGCGCTAATGGTATGCTGCCATGTTCTTTTTGCGCCCTTCGTTTGTTCATTTTGACGACTCGGGGGTCGTTATGGTATGCCGCCGTTACCGTTGCTACCATTATTACACACTGAGCGATAGGGAAGTAACGTTGCTATTTTGTTGTGCAAAATACACTCTCGGACTAAAAGGAATGGGAATTTGCAATTGAAACGGTGGTAGTTTAAAAAAAAAGTTAAATTGGAATCAAACAAAAAGAGTAACTCACAAATTCTGTGGTCTGCTAATGTACACTTTCGAGGGGGATTGTTACATGGGGGTTCACGATCACATTCTGGTCGTTATTTCGATTACAGATTCCACACAGAGACACACAAGGGACACATACATTTTAGTGAACCCGGTCCCATATGCGGGTGCTGGTGAGCAATCGACTTTCACCACAAAAACCCGGAGCAGAATGGTACACATCGTGTTACGACCATTCTAAACATTCGGTGGCAGTCGAGAATGGCGCCTCCATTCAAAAAGGCACCTTAAGTAAATAATGTAAATAAAATAAACGAAAGCTACTGTCATCGAGCAAACAGTACTAGAATTAATTATTCACTACAAATTTACTGTACTAAATTTTTAAGCGCAATTTAGTGATACTGATAGTGATAGAAAATGTAATAAACTGTGGTACAGTGCGTGACATAACTGAATGAACAACTGTTGTTTGAGAATAAATTTAATACTTGAGATAAACAACATCTTGCAAAAAAAAATTCCAATTTCTACCAACACCAAAAATTAAATCATTTTTAAATTCGCCAAAAAAGTGGCTTTATGAACCTATGTTTAAAAAATTTATTTAACACTAGAACTATCAAGCGTTTTAAGCGTTTTTCGTTAATTGTTAATTTTTCAACAATTTCGAAAACTTCAAATATATTCTATTGTTTATTGGGGATCGTACTATAGAATGTGAATTTACAATTTATGTTTTGAACAACTTTTTGAAATAAAATGATGAAAATGAAGCGTCATAGTCAAAATGACTGATCCTAGTGTTAAGAGATCGCGGATGCTTTTCTCCAGTTACCTTTTTTCTAGTTGCAAAAATTCCTGACAAGGATATTGTTATCTACATCTTACGGAATTATTATAAAAACATTTTTAAAAAATGTTTTTAAATGACAGATGTAATATCGAAAAAAAAGCCTAAGATAATTTCAATATAGAGAACCTCACACACTAAAAATGTGATCATTAGTTAATTAAACATATTTGAATTGTATTGAGTTGATATACAGTTATCCTGCAATGTAATAAAACTGAAGAACCAAATATTCATAAAAATATGTTACACACTGTAAACGTATGCAATTTACAATTACGTTATACAAAAGAAACCTGTTGAACGATGAAGTTAACAGTTCTTGTTTAAATTCTCATGACGATATGAAGTATGCAAAGGCACATATTTAAATTCAATTGAAAAGATTAATAAAAATTCATCCGTTATCAGAAAAAATGTGTTTTTCCCAGAAATCTTCAAACGTGCAGTTACGCATTTAAGCTATCGCACAACGAAACAAATCAAACAAATTAACTGGTGTTATTCGCCTGCTTCTTATAAAGCCACACACATTGCTAAATTTCTCAGAAACTTCCCACTTAACCAGAAAACGCAACAAAAAACACAACCCCATCGGGGAGATGACGGAATGCCGCAAGCTTTATCATTTGTAAGGCCGCGCGCGGGTTTTAACGTTCCACACAACGAAGATACGGCATAGAAGATAATCGACATGGTCATGTGACTCATGTGTGTAGGACTTGCTGTTTGGGGTGTAAATAGCGGCACCGAAAATTGTGAACAATTCCTTTTCCTTTGTTTTTTTTTTACGGAAAACCATTATTTGCAACAGGTTCATAAACTGTAGGGTAGAGGGTTAGGAATGCGTTGGAACAATACCCCCTCTGGGTCTTGCAAAAAGAATATAAAAGCATACGCCAAAGTTTGCGCATTAATTTCCTGTTCGTGAGAGCAAAGTTTGCCTCCCTTTGTGCGTAATTCGTTGTTGATTAATTAATCGAAATGCTAAGACAAAAATGAACTCAAGATTAAGTTCCAGATGGACGGGAAGGGCTAATGGTCGCCACCAGTCTCGGGGGATGGGGGGATAAAATTGGCAAAACCAGGCGACAGGCACGATCGTTGTGTGGCTTCCTTCCGTTCCACGACACTGAACACGTCCAGTGTCCGGAATTGAATGGTTTAATTTGATATTCTCATCCTGATATTGCTTTACTCGCCCATAATGCTGGTAGTGTTA
>STHD01000844.1:0-26734 GCA_016170015.1 Anopheles longipalpis
CATCGAGGCCTTACCTTGGGTAGGGGGACTCTCGAAGCTCTTGAAATAAGAACACAATATAGTTTTGGTTGGTTATAATTTCCAACCTGACGGTTAACGCGCACTTTGGCGGTTCATCTCGGACTCCTCTGTTCAGGTTGAAACTGGCTTTATTTATATCCATTTTTCAAGCTTTTTGTTTGCTTATTTATCTATAATTGTTATGAAAACATTAATAAGTAGTTCATAATAAATAGCCAATGTTTTGATTTGTGTCGTAATTGTTTATCTTCAGGCTACAACGAAATCGGGGACAAATAACGGTGGTGCTATTTGTTATTAGTTGTGCTTCCAGTGCCGTTTTTTTGCTGTTCATGCAAAAACGCTTATTACGCTATCTTTACCGGGTGGTTAAGAAATTGATTCTCATTGCTAACCCTAAGTGTGTGAATTTACGTTTATGCGTTGGTCATCGGTTTTTGCCAGTTGCTGCATTTAATAAAGTGGGTCACTGTGTTTTGGAACTGAGCTCCTTTTGATTTGGATTATGTGGCTTTTTTTCTTGGGTAGCGAAATGTGTCACGCGATGAACCTTCTAACTTTATACTGTATAACATTTAAATTATGATAAGATGTTTAGCAGATATGCTACAAGATTTTTTATATAATTTTTTATTCTTTTTTCATTTAAAGCATTATTTGAGTGTAAAGAAACTTATTTCAACCAATTTGCATGAAAATAAATCAATTTATAAAATTTTGCTAAATTTCCCAAAAAAAGTTAAGACTATAGCCTAAGGAGATTGTCAGATTTTTAGATTTTTTAAATTTATTTATTATTTTTAGCATTAAAGCATTATTTGAGTGAAAAGAAACTCTTTTCAACAAATTAGCATTAAAATACAACAATTTATAAAATTTTGCTAAATTACTCAAAAAAAACTAAGGCTAAAGCCATAAGAAATTTTCAAATTAAAAGATTTTTTTTAATTTTTTTCTAATTTTATATTCTTTTTTATTTAAAGCATTATTTAAGTGAAAAGAAATTTATTTCAACAAATTCGAATTCATATACATTAAATTATAAAATTTTGCTAAATTTCCCAAAAAAGCTAAGGTCATTATAAGTTCCGCAAGGAGTTTTTTTTAATATTTTTTTGTTTTTCTTTTCACCATTTTTTTTGGTAGAGGAAATAATACTTCTTGCAGTGTTTTATTTTGGTAATTTGTGTAGAAAAGTTTAAAACATCAAGCTCACTGTAAAAATCACCTTTGATCTAATTGATAGCAGTTGCTGAAGAGCAATTTGTTACAAATCAAACATCCATACAAAAGTTAATAGCCTTTCCACCCATTAACTAAATGTCCAAAAATACCAAATGCGTCAAGAGCCCGCAACTGCAATGCAACTTATCAAACTGAAAGCCTCAATCGCAATGATTGATTCCGGGTTATTATTGTACACCAAACGCTCTGCTCGGGTCAGCTTCCTTTGTGGAAAGGAAGCGAATATGAAGTTTCGAAAATAAAGATAAACTCACATTAGCCTTCGTCCCCCCCCCCCGTCCCCCTGTATCTTCAGCACAAGGGCCGTTTGTGTGTGTGATTTGAAAAGTTTAACCATCCCGACACGATTGCCGCAATACCGCTTGATTCGCGGGTATTGTTCGCGCTGTCAGTTCGTTTTGTGTTTCGCATGTGAAGCTGAAACTGACAAGCAACATTTCTTGACACGGGCGAATATCAATCATCTGGAGCACATCCGGACGGAAAACGCGGATGCTTTATGGGGAGTGGAGAAAACACTTTCCTGGAAAATACTGCTGCAGGGCCAACAGTAACAGTAAGAGATAAAAATGGGGTAACGAATGCGGGATGTGGCATTGGGATCGATTCTTGCCTGCAAGCGTCCACAGAAGATGGGGGCGATGATCTTGAGGGACCATTTAAGTTATAGGATGATTTTTATTTGCTTATCATTTATGACCAAATGATGTACAAATTTTACCTGCGATTTTTTTAAAGAACCAAATTAGGTATGTTTTATCAAAAAAATGTAGTCACATTGCGCTGGGTTCGTAAATCGTGTAATGAGAAAAAGAAAGTAAAGTTCCATTAACAGGAGTCGACTTACGCTAATAGCTTCAAAAAGCCTACTCCCCAACGTTCACTCACTCAGTTTCTTTCCCTCTCAGCAACGATCGGTGCCACATTCAATAAACAACAACCGCACACCCTCCCGGTGGCGGGTGGTGTATATCGCAATGGCCAGCGAATGGTCACTGAAGTCTAGTGGCTGTATTGTGAACCCATAAAGCTTGTATCAGTTTTTACCACCACATCCACCACTGTCCATACAGTGGCCGGGAGGGGTCCGATCGTGCGCCATGATGCTTCGCTTTTTTTTTCTTCTCGTATTATTTTCGTTCCATTTAACAGGATTATCCGAGATACCGCACCTATCATCCGGCAGATGTACGTCATTTTTCATCCTGCTCTTCGGTTACCTCATGTACCAGTACTACTCGGCCAGCATCGTCGGCACGCTGCTAATGGAGCAACCGAAAAGCATAAAAACGCTGCGGAATTTGATTGACAGCCGCCTAACGCTCGGGATCGAGGATATTCCCTATTCCAGAGATTACTTTGTGGTTAGTGTTTGATTGAAATTTATGCCATCTCCGATGTTCGTGGCCAAGGTTTGTCGTGGCTTCTGGTCAGGGGAAAACCCCGATCCCGGTCGATAGGTTGATCCGTGTACCGTCCGTTGGGTCGAAATGGTTTTTGCGGAAACTGAAACGATGTGTGACCACCACCATTTTGGGTGAAAGTTTAGTGCTGAATGTTCGGTTCACCAAAGACAGCGCCAACCATTTTTACTACTTTTGTTTTCAATTGCCGCCTTTTTTGCACGCCTTAAATGAACCGCCAGCCAGGTTTTTGGACTACACTTTTTCCCTCCCGGGATCGACCAGGGGAGTTGAAACAAAAGAAAAAGAATGTCTGAATAAAATGATGGACTAGAACAACTAAAAAAAAAACGAATCCAGACTAAAAAGAAGCAGGACACTACAAAAAAAAAACTCGAGACTCGAAAGCAACCGGAGAGAAAATGCAAATATTTTCAGTTGCATCAACCACGCTACCATTCACGCTACATTGCACGGTATTGCACGCAAGCAGCTGTGGCAGTGCAAATAGATTAGGAGAGCGTGTACGCAAATAGATTAGATGGGAAGCACAAACACATCCGTCCATCCACTGCCCCCCTCCCAATGGACACGGCGGCCGTTCTACTTTTTTCGGCCACTTTTACCACGTGTTCCAGATATGGTGAAAAAAAAACCCCCGAACTAAAAACAATGGAACTCCGAACAGCAGCAGCAGCAGCATTTACTCGCACCTTTGTTTGGTGGTTTTTCTTTCACTTTTACCGGGCTTACGTACGGTGCGTCGTATGTCCGAATCGAAAGTGCTCGCATTTAGTGTTGCTTGTGTTCGTCTTTTTTTTTTGTTTCCGTATTATACTGATAGTTGCATTTGTTGCTTTCTTTTGTTTTAGGTTCCTTTTCTATTTGTCGTTCTTGTGCACGTGTATGAGGATTGCTTTGTTTTGAATGGGGCGGGAACTCACCCAAAAAAAAAATGTGTCCTTTAAAAAACATCCCTAAACACTGACACGTGTGTATGTGTTTGTGTCTGTTTGGAACATTTGTTTAGCGTACGACGGATGCTGACTCGCTGGAACTGTACCGTACCCGGATTGACTACTATGAACCATCGACGGGTAGGAACGAATCCCACTTCCTGGCCGCTGCCGACGGTTTGCAGCTCGTTCGGAACGGTGGTTACGCATTTCATGTGGCCATTTCGGCCGCGTACCGCATCATCCGGTTGACGTTCAGCGAGCGGGAAATTTGCGAACTGAGTGAAATTGATATGTTCCCCGTCTGGTCCCAGTGGATGGTAGCGATCGTGCAGAAAAACTCACCTTATCGCGATGTCATAACGTACGGGTAAGGTTTACCAGGTGGGGGGGGGGGGTGGCAAATTGCCACCCCTAGTGCATCTATATTAACGCACTTCCCGTACAATATGCACTTGATTTAACGTTGGTGAAGTCTTAGTGTTTTTCCTTTTTGCTTTGTGGGAGCGATTATGTTAGCAAACTTTTAGCACATTATTTCGGAATGCTTCAAATGATTTATATCTTTTTTTAAATTGTTTTGTTCACTGCTTAGTAGTAGCAGAACTTTTTCTATATGGTCTTTTTAATGTGTTCCATACAAAAAAACCCATTTGCAGGTAATTGGACTACCCATTTAGCCGCTTCATTTAAACATAGAAAAAGTTTAAAAGAGTGATCTGAATTTTTTATAATTACATTATTTTTTTCTTGTAAGTACATCTTAAGCTAGCTATTTAATGTTCCAAATCAACTCAGTTTTTTTCATCTTTCTTAGGTAACATGATTATTTTTTCTGTTTAGAACTCCCTAAAATTCAAGGTCTTTTAGTGTGATAGAATGCAGAAGTTATAGACATTAAAAAAATAATTTTATCGGCAGTAGAGAATTGAGACACGCGCACCGGATTAGTTGTGTTGTATTCTGGTGCGATCTTGAAGAGTACTATCGCACATTAGACATTAGATTTTCCTGTTCTGGAGTGACGCTCTGTCCTGATTTCAGTTATTAGGACATTTAGTTAGGACATTCAGTAATTTAGACAACTTGCCAGAACAATTGGTTATTGTTTTTTTCATGGATTACATGCCTAGGACCTCAAATGTAATTCTATTGATCTGAGAATGATGTTGGGATACACATTTTGGGACGTTTAGTAATATTTTTGTAACCAAAACTTGCCTCACTAAGACTTACTTCTATTAAAGTAAGAATTTTTTGTTCTGCAAAAAACGGAACTTCATATAAGAGTTAAATTAATGTAACCTAAAATAATAATAATTTAATGTGCCTAAAATAGATGCTTCATATAAAAATTTGAAAAATGCTAGTGCTAAGTAGAATTACTTTACGATACTTAGTTAAAGATACATAAATTAAAGTTTCAAATCCCATCCGGACCGTCCCTCGTAGCAAGAACTGACTATCCTGCCTGACAAAAACTGACAAAAGAACTGACAAAAAAAATAATAACAGACACTAATGGAGCCTTCTTGAAACGGAATAAAATCAAAACGAAGTTCGACGTAGATTTGCAGCAGAAATAAAACAAATTAAGAAATACAAGCAATTTATTTAATTTTCACTTGAATTTTTCATACAAATCTAACTCATTACGGTTAAGTTATTAAAAAAGGTATAAAAAAATTGTGTTATTAAAAAAGTATTTGGGAGGACAACACGATGGATCCTAGGAATTGGTAGTAATTGGAAAATAGAATATGAAAATTAATTAAATGAACTTGAAAAGCTTGTCCTTTTAGTTGGGAAAAAACACTGCATGAAATTCTGAATTGAATTCTGCAAATGCATCAAATTTTGAATAGCCGCAATACGCAGAAGAAAAGTTATAAGCGGCCAATATAACCTACCTCGGTAGGTACAACATTTTATAAATATAATTTTACTGCATAAATTTTAATGATTTATTTCCAAAAACTCTATGCGTTTGATGATTAATTTAAAACTAAGCAACAGCATTTCGTCCTACCCTTTCGCTAAAGATGCGGTGAAAAATCAAACCTATCTAAACACAAGCCACACAGCAGCGTGGCCACAAAATGTCGTGTGAGCCGTGTGATCGCGTGGCACTATTTCTTACCACATCCCAACAGCGGGCGATTTTTATGCTCGATTTCAATCATAGTTTCAATAACGCTTCACCGGACTTTCGTCATTGGCCTGTGCGGGCTGTGTGAAAAGTCATCTTCATGCATCAGTGTAGCATCAAGCATGTGGCGGTAGATCGTCCGTTCAATTTAGCTTCTTTCTTTTTTTTTTTGGACGGGGAACGATATATCCTTAGTAGCGATAGACTGTGGTGAATTGGGTTCTTTTTTATCCGGCAGGGATAGTGGTCTCGATTTTTTTTTCATGTCGCTTTTCACTCGCTTTTCATCGTGCACCTGTTTCAAGCTGAATGGAAAATGCATTTTTTTTTGGTATGTGACCAGCTTTCGGAAACTGTTTCCCGTTGACGTTTTATGCTTTGATGGTGAAGGTTGATGTTTGTTCTGGGTTTCGTTTTGTATCGTTTTTTTTTGTTCAACGTTCACTGCGTGTGTTCTCTCATTCGTTTCGTGTTTTTTTTCTCTCTGTTTGTTATTTTGTTCCTGCACGCCACCACCGGGAACGGGATGGATTATCCCGGTGTGTCCTATGGCCTTCGTGTGTTCGGGGGGCACTAAATCCGCCGGACTAAACTCACAGATTACGCCGGTTGAATGAAGCGGGATTAATGCAGCGGCAGAGACACGTTTGGCAGGAACCGAAACCAAAATGCGTTCGCCAGATTGCCCCGACCGATTTGATCGTCGGTTTGGATGCGGTGGTGTCGGCGTTCGTACTGCTCTGCGGCGGAACGGTTCTGTCCGTTTGTGTGCTTTTCGTCGAAGTCGTCTGCCATCGGATCGAACGTCATCGGCACGGTTGTTGCCGGGGGCTCGGTCGGAATCGTTTTGTAATGATGACGAAGCGGCACAGCTTAGTGACGGAGGGCGGTAGGAATGGTACAGAATTGTTTTACGTTGAATGAGCCGGTCAGATTTCATCGCAGTTCCCGGGAGCGATTTGTTCTTAAATTGATGCGGAGTGCTTTTAGTAGCTTGGTATTGTTCGCGTGTACCAAAAGCGATAAAAGAATGTAAGGGAAATGCTTGCCGTGCGTTGGTGAACGGACATTGTTGAACGCTTGAAGTTGTGGAATGGATTGAAATTTTAATTCGTTACTGTATCTTTTTTGTTATTCGTTGTTTTTGAAACCATTTGTAACAATGTTTCAAATTTTGGAACACGTTGGATGTTTCAATGCAAAATTAAAAGCAAAATGAAACAAGTTTAAATAGTTCTAAAGCACACCATGAAGTATGAAATATGAAAATAAGAAAATGTAGTTCACCTGTTGCACATAAAGATATACTTAGAATGAATTAGATGAACAAGTTTCAAGTGTTAGAAAGTTGGTTAAAATTGGTGTTATAAAAGCATCAGTAGTTTAACAAAAAATGAAATAACTAGAAACGAATTTAAATATTAATAAAAACATCATATTATCAATTTTACTTCAAAGTAGACAAATGGAAAAGAAAAGAATGTATGTGGGAAGTCGAAAGTAGAAAACAATTATGATAAAACAAGAGTGGCACAAAATAACGCTTAAATGTGATTCATTAGACAGTAGTTGAAACTAGCTAATATAAAATCAGACAAGAAAATTATATTCGTATTCGATGAACATGCAAAACATAAAACATTACAAAAAGAATGTCAAACAAACATAGAAATTAAAAAACCAAAATAATTACCTTAAATAGTGATTATTAAAACGAATAAACCTTTATTATGAGCAAATAGAAAGCAAATAGAAAAAATAAAGGAAATAACAAAGTGTGTTAGTTGATCACAGTTATACCATGAACAGTTTCTTACAATTCTTTAATTTCATAACATCTTGGGATGTTTCTTGAGCTAGCTGAAAGAAACTCTACCATCTTTAAGTGCCTGTCCTACATTACCCTGAGCAGAGGAGCATCTTCACATAGGCAAAAAAAAAACTGTCCTCCAAAGTGTCTCGTGTGAAAGAGCACATGTCTCTTTAAGCCCTTCGCATTTGACAAGTTTATCTCCCCACGTCGGAATGTGTCCATGGCAAAAGCATCTAAACCGGAAACAGTTTGTTACATTCGCAGCAAGCGCAATGAGATGAAGGGCCCTGGCTATATAAGGGGGCCAACAGTCTCCGGGTAAGGGTAAGGGAACGTGCATGGGAACGAAATGCATCGCCCAAGCTGAGAGTGGATTTAGAGAGCGTCAGTAGTTTGGAGTGGATTAGAGCGCTTGGCTAAATTCGGGCCTAAGTTAGGGTTGGAAACGTTCTTTAGCGTCCGTGTGAAAATTGAATCGATCCTAAGCTTCACCGTTTGACGGCAAATGGATATTGGATTTTTGTGTCCCCCTTCATTTGCCATCCCACGGATGCCCGTGGCTATGACAACAACAAAAAAAGGAAGGTTCTATGCATCCCCCGTCGATGCATTGTAGTTGCGCTTTACGTGCTTTGTCCGTTCTGGTACGATCATGAGCGAAATGCGAGAATGGCGCGTACTGCATGACGATTCCATCCGTGAGTTCCATCCGTGAGTTGGCGCTACTCCTGCTGGGCGCCGGGTGATAGTGCTGGGCCTCATATCCGGAACACCGGAACTGTTTGAAATAAATTTAATTGAATTTTCGATTGGAAATAGTTGGTGCAATAGTTGGGTTGTGCATATACACACACAGCTCCCCACTGGGGGAGGTGGCGATAGCTTTTTGCATCCTTCAACCAGCAGCATTAGATGGTGAAATAGTGGCACCACCGTCCGGATGTGAAGGATATGAAGGATTGATGTATGACAACTAATCGAATGTTTTATTCAGTTAGGAAATGGGCCGGACAGAAGGGGGTTTGAAATTATCGCCATTTCGCTACACGGCACCCGGGGCACGGTCCCTTTCAATCATTCATGGTACGAAGAGTTTTCGGAAATTGGGACAATGATTATGGTGTATTTTTATATGTTTAAAAAACTTTAAGTTAATAATACTAAACTTATATTACATTTTGTTAGAACTTTTTCGTTTCCTTTTTTCCCCCTTCTTGGATAAAACACACAATTAAAACAAGTTTGTGCAACAAACCATACTTCAAACGATTTCTACAACCATTTGGCCGTAAAATGGAATGCATTTGTGCCTGTTTCTAAGATGGACAAAGGCATGCAAGAACAGCATGATACAGTAGAATACATACATCATAAAGTATGAAGCCAACCGGTTTACTGATAAATATGTAATCAGATGCCTTTTCCCCGTTTGGAAATGCTGACTAGACTTTGCGCTTGTTATGTTTTTTTCTAGGTTGCATTAAGAGCCTTAAAAAAACACACACACACACAGACCAAAAACATAGAATGCATGCATTAAATATTTATCTTCCATGGCCGTTTCGTGCAGCAGCCAGGACCGGGATGCAACGATCAAATGTGCAAACACCAACCAGTTCAATCGACGGCCTTGTAAGAAGTGGAAGCTATCGTTCGAGTTCGAGTAAGTCCCATCTTAAGAACAACCTCCAAGTTGTCGGGGAAAGAAGTGGTGCAAAAAAGCGCATAACCAATGCGGGTCTTGGATCGTAAAGTGTGGCCACTGGGCGCGGATCATCTACCCCTGCACGTCGAGAGAGCAGCACGCCAGCAGGTAACACCCCAAGAAGGCTGCATCTTTGAACCTTTGTGTCGAAGGATCTTCTTGTCCAGACAAGTGTGTTGCCGTCAGGTGGTGACTAGCATGGGTAATGGTCAGAGTACTGAGGGTACCGTTGTTATCATAGTGGTAGTAGCCAATGCGCTAAGATGCATGATGGCAATAAAAAAGAAATATTATACACCGCGTGGCCGGAGAGAAGTGTCCGCCGTTCGAAGTTAAACCATACTGCTGCCCCAGTGCAATAAAGACGAACTGATATCCCGGGGCTCAATAGTTCTGGCGAAGATTTTGGAGGAGAGACTATTGCGTTGCTAGAACCGGGCGGTAAGAAAATTGATTGGAGACAGAGGAATGGAAGGTAAAGCATTTTAGGAATGTAAGTGTGTGAGAAGTTCCCATCAGGGTTGTGGTGCCTTTTGACTTCGGGTTGGCAGAGTCGAGTGAGGTACTCAAGCTATTGCACAAGCGATTGACTATTCGTGGGTGTTCCACGATTGTGGAAAGCTACGGTGAGATGAAAATGGACTAAGCCTGGAAATGGTGTCCTCTCTCTCTCGCTTTCACTTGCTTTTCACTACAAAAAGATATGCCATAAGACTTCCGTATGCAAAACGACTGCCAAAGCTTTGGAGGTTCGTTAGAGGTTGTTCGACATCTGGATTTCCGGTGTAATCCGCACGTACCCAAAAAGCAGGCAACCTGAAAAATTCCACCAGGTATGCGAAGCTGCATCGGAAGCCCAGTAAAATCACCACACTGCACAACTCCATTTCGATGGCTTTACCAGCGTATCGCCTTGCTCTAAAGCTCCACACTGGCTCAATGCAGGACAGGTAACGGTTGGGTATTTGCAAAACTTAAGCATGAGTGTGATATTTTCCATTTTTAACGAACGTACGCGAATGGTACGTTCACTGCACTGGCGATACCGGGATCCTTCGTTGATGCTTGACTGCCGTTCAATGATACGGGAATATCACGCGGCCAAACAGGGCCGTTGTGAGGTTGCCAGTGTCGATTGAATGTGTAGCAACACTTGTAACACGACAAGATAGTTCTCGTTTCGATGGGGTTTGAATTTGTGTTTTTTTTTGCTTTGTTTGTTTTGGCTCCATGGAAATGAAATAATGCAAGGATTTGAAGGTTTGATGTCTGTTTCGGCGTAAATCCGATACCGACCGTAGTGATGTTCAAAGTTAGAGGAGTAAATTATATGTGCATACGAGGGAGCAAACTTGTGATGATTTAGTGTTACGGTGACTTTTTGTTTATAGTTTAGTAATTTTCATATTCATTGAGGTTGTTGTAAATAGCATTTAAATACAAATTCTATAACTAGGTATATCGTCAAACAATTGGTTACTAAAATATCTGTGATGATGCCTATGATTTCGTTTTCATTTCCATCCTTGAACTGATCGTATTTAGCGTACGTCTTTCTGCCATGGAAATCTTCCAGCAACACTTATTCACTCATGTCGAATAATTTAAATCAAACGAGAAAAACAAAACACTTTTACTCACTCTTATTGAGTGATTTGAGCTGCAAAAGAGTAAGTCGATAGTCGGAACAGAGAATGAGTGCATTAAAATGCAAAAAGTAGTCAACGGATTAGTTGAGAGCATTTTTTATGAATTACAAAAGAGTAAGTACACAATGCAAGTCCTTATGTCACTCTGTTTCAGCGCAATTCTCTGAAATGAGTAATTCCTTTTATGTCCAGTGACAACACAGCCATGATGATCCGATTCTTGTCTATATTCTTATCTTGAATCATTTTTTCCTTATTTTGATTGTAATTTTGCACTCTCTGCTTTCTTAGTACATCCAATTCCCATTATCCACTCTTTGTTCCCTTTTCATTGTTTGTTTGTTTGTCCTTTCATTTCGGTGTTTAATTTTAGCTTTATTTGAATTTAATATTTTTAGCATTTTTTTATTACTCATTTTCCCTGCTTCAAATCTTGCGGTTGTTGCTTTTGTTGTAATTATTTTATGAGAAATATATTGAAATAAAATATTAAAATTGAGATTGTACATTCGATATTTGTGGATATTCGAGACATGCGGATCTTCGTGGATTTGCACTATTCGTATCTTGGGAACATCCTATATTTGTAAACTTAAACACAAACAAACTTAAAATGTTTTATAAACAAATTTGAACATTGTTGAAATATTACTTCTACCAAAACTGTAGGTCGTTAGCTAAAAGGTTCCAAAGCTAAACAATTGAAATTGATTGAAAAACACTCCCTACAGTGTCGTGGAAAATACAACATTGCAATGAAAACTGTTTATTGCTTCCAACGCAATAATTGAAACAAATATTCGCACCGAATTTAACCGTCGCGTGTTTGTATTTGTCACGCGCGTAGCTAAATACCATTAATGCAAAATCGTTGCCGGGCGAGATAATCGCTCACCCAATCAATGTGGACCGTCCTTAACCGATGAAGTACCTGTGTTCAACTGCGACAGCCGTAATATGTGTGACGAAAAATCCCATTAACGCAACGAAAGAAATGGGCAAAACTCGTCCGTATTTTAGGGGAACGGTCACGACCATCAATGTTTTTGACGGGCGTGAGATCCGTGTGATTGAGTGGGAATCGATTCAGCTTAAATGAAAGAAAATTGGGAAAAAGTGCGGACAAGCACTTAAGGCCGGTTGGACAGCGGTACAGCAGAAACTGGGGCACTGTATAAAATCGAATTAAGAGATTAACGGCGAGTCGTCTTCAGCCCCGTCGTCAGCCGTACCGTGGAAAATTCTCATTAGTTTCACCCCACGTTGATTGTTCCCGAGCGTTTGTTCCGAGTTGTGGCCTTTAATGAATATTTAATTAATGTGGTGTGTAACAAACGTAACCGAATGGAGGTGTAAAGAATGGAGGCTTTTTGGCTGCAGCAAATGGGTTCCGATTATTTTTTATTTTCGAACCACGGCTGCCGTGTCTCGGCTGATCTTGATAGGCAAATATTTACTTTTAACCCTTATCTTTCGTTTGTGGTGGGTGGCCTTCCCGAAAAGGGCAGCGGTTCGTGTGCAAAACGTTATGCGAATGGTAAACAGATCAGTGACGTAGAGGTACATGGGTGACTGCCCACCGTTTGGTCAAGATTGAATTTGTATTTAATTAATATTCATACAAGTATATTGTTTTGCTTCCATTGGATTCACCTAGCAAAAGGAATAAATTCCTTTAATTAGGAGGGCACGCAGAAAAGTAAACAAAAAAAAAATCACGCACCACGGAAGGTAACTTTTTTTCTGCCGGCACCAGGCAAATAAATTAGCAGCGCTTGTAACGGCGGTTGACAAGCAAAATAATATATTGCAAAAACAAAAAAGGTTGGAAAACGATGAACTCTTCAAGATTCATCCCACTCAACGTGCCTGCCCCCCCACACTGCCCAAAACACACTCACGAAAACAAGGGAAAGTTTATCAATATTGTACGTTTGCCCAGTCACGGTCAGTCGGGCCAAGTTTTGGTTACAAGTGAAACGCCCACAGCACGGCCGCACTCGACCACAGAACCGAACGTCAGAATAGAATGAATTACCGGAATGAAAGAAGAGTGATGTTTGTGGAAAAGTTTTCCATTTGCCGAGAGGTAGGATTTCGTGATTAATTAATGGTATATGGCGCAAGAGTGCACGAACTAGGTGAGTTTAACCGCCGCCGAGGGGTGAATTGCACGCAATTTTTGGGCGAGTCAATAAATTATTACCGAGATGTTTTGCAATGCCACAGCCCGCATGGCTCGGATGGCAAAAGGCAGGTAACCAGGCTGCGGATCGGGGAATGTTTTTGTTTTCTTTACCGTGATGGAGTTACGATAGTTGGTACCTTCATCACACCAGCGTCACGGGGGGGAAGATTTTTGGGCAAAACTTCTTTTCTTTTGCTTGTCCGTCAGGGTGAGATAAATGTGGCGACAACGAATGATAAATAAGATTATCGGTTGCTTGAAAAAACCCGGCTCAGATTGATCCACCTCAAAGGCACAAGCAAGAGAACTGATCGTAACTCGAATGGCTGCAGCTGAAACTGGATGGGGCGCAGAGTTTAATGAGGTGTCGTAAAATTTGCAGTCGTTTGTTTCTGTCCGATCGTTCCAAAAAAGAACCGAAAGACATTTGTTCGATTTGGCATTTGGTGAAGGACGTTTTTTTGTTGTTACGATTGTGAGTGCTGTTTGGTTCGGTGTTATGGATTTTTTTTCTTATCAAAAGCTGCACGGTAATAAAAAAATAAGACCGATTCGATTCTATTTATGGTGTACGAAGGATGATGTTAAATCGGAAACCAATGTACAGTGACAATTTAATGTGGCAAATTATGTAAAGCAGAGCTAAAGTAAGCAATCGCTACGGGGGGTTTTGGGGTGAGTTTTATTTCTCAATTTTGTGTTGTAAGCAGCACGATGTTTTTGCGTTTTTTAAATTTGATTTGCTTTAAGACAATTTCTTTTTTTTATAAAATAATATAAAAAATGTACAACTAAACTGAATATATCTATAAAGAAAATAAGTTGCTTGCTATACATTTTGCTTGCCAGCAGTGTTGCCAGTTACAAATTATAATCGTTGCTTTAACAATTTTATTTACCAAGTTAATGTTCTCTAGGGATTAAATAACTCAAAAAAAAGAATAAAACATAAACAGAAATAAAATAAACAAAAAAAAAATAAAAATCTCATGAACATGTCAATTGTATCCTCGAAACCCCTGTAATTATTTAAAAAGCACAATAGGATAAAAAAATATTATCATTTCTTTACAAAAAAAACTAGCAAACTCCTTTAGTGTGTCAGGAACGTCCTCCTTTTGCATATATTTTCTTCACTTTTTTCTTCCACATTTGCGTCACTTATGAAAGCTTAACCTCCACCCCACCATCCCCCCACGATCGTGTCACAAGGTATGTGAGTGGGTCGACCCAGTTGAGTGTTGGATGTTGCACGTGCTTTGCACCGTCGACGACACACATCAGGAACGATGAGGGAATGTAAAAATAAACGCTCCAGCTCGCAACTACTACTTTGCGAAATCCGTCTTACATTGCAACCCCGGATGCTGGACGCCTGCCCCCCCTTTTTTGTGTATGCTCATATTTTACGGTATAAATGAAATAAGGAAGGACACCGGTTCTGGGCACAGGGGGGGTTGTAGCTGGTGTGGCAAGTTTTGCCTGAGCTTGAGGTGCTGGATTAAAGCGACATTGCTCAGGGCTTACGTTTTATGATCTTCGTTCGCTCCGATTCAGTCAACCCGAAGCAGTGTACGAACTGCTGGTACGTTAGGGCCTGCTTGCTTTACCAGTTTGGTCCCGTTTTAATGGTGTCCCATTCTGCGGGAGGGTTTCTGTGTGCAAATAGGCTTCAGCCTTTTGCTGGTACGAAAGGCTTGAGATGGCTTGGTTGCGCTTTTTTTATTTTTATTTGAGGAGGTTTTGTTTTGCTTCAGCCACGTCTAGGGCTCTCAGCGGCTGTTCGCAGCAACTTTTCGGAAATCGTCTGGAGGATCCTCGTAGAGTCAGGATGCTGTAAGTGATACTATCATCGTTTATGCTTATGGAAAAGAATATTTCCGACCCTCGTGCCTTTCACCGTTTGGGGGTGAAGGATGTAAGGTTTTAATTTTTCAAAAGGTACGATACCGACGGCATGTTAACCGTACGGCGCTCTAAGGCAGAGCGGGTAGTTATTTTCTCTCCTTACGTTCATCATGAAATGTGAAACGGTAGACCGTCGTGGGTGCATTTCTTGGTCATCTTGTTTCGTTGTACGTTGTTTGCTTAGATAATGACTAAGATGAATGTAGTTTAAAAAGGCACAGAATTGTAGGAGTTTTGTTGTGGTTATTGTTCAAAATTAAATGTTACATAATTATGATTTTATTTTAACATTTATAATTTAAGCACCGCCATAATTAATGGGTTGTACTTCTTGAACAACAGAATGTTTCATTGCAGAGTTATTGTCGCAATCGCTTGTTGGCTTTCTAGCAGTTTTTGATGGTATGTTTTTTGTACTTCTTAGTACATGACCATATGAACCTGTTTCCAAATTTATTCTACTGTTCTTTTATTCTTATTCCATTCGCTTTTTTCTCACCCAAAATGTTTAATATTAATTTATTCTTATCCGCTTTCCGTCCTCCTCTCAATCTTCCACCTCAACCTTTAATCATTTAATAGTTAGTATTAGTATGAAGATTTTTGTATATTTTCTATAGTTCGTAAGGATACATTTATAGAACCTAAAGGCGAACAAATTGCAATATATTAAACATTAAAAGCAAAAAATACAGTTCAGGGTTTAGAAAAAGCAATCTAATGTGTTTGTCTCGTGAAATGGAATATAGTGAACTAAGTCCTATATAATCTACTTTGTACGTTCACAAAATTCCGTGATTCAGGACGGTTCCGTAGTCTTTTACTTTAATCTTCGGGCTGATACACCGAAAGTTGTGGTTCGAATCTCATATGTTTACTAAGGACAGAAAATCATCAAGAAGTTAAATAAATTTCATAAAACCACTACTTTATATTACAAATATTATTTGACCTTTTAAAAATCAATATTGCAGCTAAAGGAAGAAGAAAAAGAAGCTTACTACTATTCAAAATGGATTTATCAAAATAAAATATAATTTACAAATGAACAGATTCAGTTCCCTTCTTCAGATTGTTTCATCTATAATATTTCATTTAAAAACAAAATGTTTAAAAAACAAAAATTAAAATAAAAAAAAACTTTAAGATATGCAAAATAATATTCTTTTCTAAAATTGAATTGTAGAATAAAGTAAACAGCAAACTCTTTGCGACATATTGAAGAAACTGGAATAGCCATTTATAAACATAAAGTTTTGTTTTACCGAGTGTTAGCATACCATTTTAAGCATACCTTTTGCTTTCCATGTTTTGGCAATAGTTTCACGGTGGGACGAGGGGGACAAAACAGATTCCTCCTTCCGAAGAAGTTAGCAATCTACAGCTATCTGCAACACAGAAGCAATCTCCAAATAAAACCGTCTCATCATCGAAAACGATAAAGTGAGGTCCAGCCATGGGTTTCCATGCATGAACAAAGAACGCCCAGTGTGTTGCATTATTTACCAAAGCGCATATGATGATGTTGATTGTGCTCGAAAAAAGCTGCAATGCAGAAATTGACTCGATATTAAACTTACGAGGGAGAGAGGGTTGAGCTAGGGGTTCATCTGGGACGGTTATAATAACTTATCGTCGGTGTCGAAGCAAGGAATGGTAATGTGTTGCTGGTTGCTGGTTGCGAAATGAATGCTGCACAACAAAATCCAGAACCTACGAACACGGTTGTGGCTGACTCGGCTTGGTTGGTGGATAGATTGTGTTTTTGTTACTCCAGATTAGGTTGCAGCTAATGTCAGGGGTATAATATATGTGGTAAAGTTTTGCAGAATGGAAAGAATGTAAGGAGCACAATCTTCAAAATTGCATAAGAATTTTTACAGTAAAAAGAAAAAAAATATAAACGGTTCACACTTCGGGCATCGGTGTTTCATCGGTGTTTGTTTTACCAGGAGAAGTTGTTCAATGTGGTTGAAAAAGGTCCTTTTCTTTTCCTTTTTTTTTCTTTTTTCTTTTAAAATAATTAATTAAATAATAATTAGCATCCTAATGTTGTTTCTTAGCTACTGATAATACGCTAATAAAAGGATAGGATAAGATAATGATTATAAGTTTAAAAATGGCTAATATTCAACTATTTTTCCCTTAGCAAAATTATAAAATTCGTTCATCATTTTGGCATATTTTAAAAGTGGTTTATTTTGCATATTTAGCCAGTGTTCAGCTTAAAATAATTGAAGCAAAAAATTTAAACAATCAATAAATTAGTTTGATGTTAAAAATGTCTCCGTTTTCTTAAAAATAAAATCCTCAAGCTCATCCTAACAATTATACCAAACAGGTGTAAATTATATTTTTGGAATTTTAGAATTTGACCTTATTAGATACAAGATTACTTAATGTGTTTTCCTTGCACCCAATAAAAGAGGAAAAATTATCTGCCTTTTCTTTGCTTTTTGAGATTAATATGGTAATTTGTTTATTGAACACACAAAACATATGAATTGAGTGCCTTTTATTCGTTCGGCGAAACCATTTCGTAGCATTAACAGCTTGTTGCACGTTTCCCTTCAATCGAGCAGCCACCCACAGTCACGGTCGGTCCCTGTCCGCTAAAAAAAAGGGCAGGATCAAGGAAATTGATATTAAAGTGTTTTATTTGGCGTTTAATATCAATCGTCCGTCACCCGAAACAAATCCCGTAATTCATTCTTTCTATGGAAAGCAAACACCATCAATCGACCAGGGTTCGGGGATTGCCCCGGGAACAGCCGATCGGATCGGATGTAGTCTGTTCCGAGCATTGATTTTCCTTCATTTTATTGCGGTTTTGAGATTGAACGGCGAGATAGTGGTGTCACAACGGATTTGTGAAATGGTTTTTTCACCTAAAACTCCTCTATCTCTCTCTCTCTCTCTATCCCTCCTCCCTTAAATTCGGGGTGTGGAAAAAACCCTCGAAGGAATCATTCGGGATCGTTGCAGTCGCGCGCTAAATCGTAAATCGTCCAACAGGCCGGTACTGATGTCGAAGTTTGTTTTGATACGCCGTCTGAGAAAACCCCCTGCAAGTTCCCGAAACGGATAGATAACCTGAGCTACAAAACACCAAACAGGGCCACCTCCCAGCGGTTACCAAGTGATAAACGAAAACCAAAATACGATGACGGCTCCATTCGGTGGTAAGGTGGCAAGATAGCACTCACGGCTACTTCCCGGCTTTACCCATCGGGTGTACTCACTCCGGTTTGCTGTTTGTAGTTTGACATTCGTTCACGGTTCAAAGGAGACATTTATTCAAAGCGCATTCGACATGCCGGAAGATTTATGGCCGACCGTATTAAGCGCGCCGAAGAACGTCCAAAGAACGGTGACTGTAATTAAGCCATCGTAGGACGAGCAGTTGCAGTTGAAACTCTCCCTCTGTACGGTCCCAAGTTGGTGCTTTCGGGCCTGACGTTGTGGATCTGCTATCGACACAATAAATCTCCATACAACAGTCATGGTCACCTTTTTGGTTTTTTTTTTGGATGATCACCGCATCTCTCTATCTCGCTCTCACAATTCCAGTGCTCGTGGGGAACCTAAATGTATCCGCTTGAAAGAGTGTCCCATCGTGGCTGGCCTGAAACTGTTGGAAAATCTGGCAACTTTCGTGCGTCCTGCGAGATTTGGCGTCCTGCATGATGGTAAGAAATGGCACTGTTGGGACACTGTTAGCGGACAAATGCTTTTATGGCATCGAATGCACCTACTTCTGGCATGGTAATGGTGCATCAACGGTGAATGGTATTTTGGAGCGTAAGACGACATGTTAACACCATTACAGGTAATTATGGATTAGCAAAAGATGCCAGCGTTAACCTTACGGCACTAAGTCGTTTTGTTTTCTGCAAACGTGGTTGGATTAGGTTTGTGATTTTCATATGTATATGGTGAATACAAAAAACTTGTACTTGTACTACAAACTTTCTTCTGTTTGAAATTGGTTTTATAGAGAATATTATAAAAACAAAGTTAAAATATCGTTGAAGATTATTCATTTAATAAACTTTTAAACACCTCAATTATGTTTTAATGTAGTTAAATATAAAATCATTAACAACAAAATTTTTTTTTGTGTTAAATTTTGACTCTTCTTTTTTTTGACTTCCTCTTAATCGCTTGTTAGTTCCCCGTGTTTAAAACAGTCTTACACATAGGGAAGGCTTAGTTCATTCGTGTTTTGCATCAACAATTAAGGTTGCACAAAGCAGTTTGCTTACCGATTACCTGAAAAAGGATTTTAACTTTAAACATATCCGTTTAAAATAATCCTTTCTTATTCAACAATTATTTCTGCGTGCAATGGAGACGCATGGTACTTCACCCGAATCAATGGAGACGCATGGTACTTCACTCGAATCAATGGAGACGCATGGTACTTCACCCGGATTAATGGAGACGCATGGTACTTCATCCGGATACAGACGCTAGCACATTGTAGGAGCATCGTTGTGTTGCTACGTACATTCAACACCTATATCCCACCTTCGGGTAGAGTTCATTACAACCGGACGTCTTTTGATGAAGCCCCAGTTGGCACATTCACGAAATAGCCCCCGAACCAACGTTTTGGGAAGGAGTTTTGTATACTTTCCGCTCGTTGCGGATCGTTAGACAAACCTTCGTTGCAAAACCACTTACTGTCTGACGGTCTGAGTGCTGCTCAAACAATCGTGCTTGCTCTGTACTGCTATAGCTGGAGGATATTTTGAGTTTAGGTTTTCGTAAAACTTTCGATGAGTTTTTATGGTTGCGTCTTCCCCATATTGCTGAAAGAAGGCAACATCACAAGTTGCTCATATTTGAAGCGTCAAAGATGTTGTTGTGATTTGATTGGTGAAGATGCAAAGGGATGGCGGTAAATAGCATTCTTGTTTTAAGCTCATCGATTAAAAGTGAACCATTTGGGTAGCTTTACCCCTTTCTCAGATGCATTTGTTTTTTTTTTGTGTGTTATAAAGATGGAAAAGACTGACAAAACCAAGCAGGACAGCAAGTGGGTCAGCAAACGGACCGACAAGTTTACATAGATATTGTATACAAGGGAAGTGAAGCAGCAATTTCATCATGAAAGCATCACTTTTTACGATCGTGTGGCTACCTAACGCATACTGAAACCGGATGTATCTGTGGCGCGCTCGTTCTGCCATGCATCGAATCGGTGTGTGTGTGTGCGCTGAATAGAATAGAAAATGTCAATTTTCCTTTCGAAGAAGCAAATATTTGCACGAAGAAAATCACATTTTATCAAAGGACGAGAACTAACGCAAAAACCGGATGAGTCTTGCGTTTGGCCACAGTAGTCGATGGGGGTAGTGGGGATCGATTTCGTTAGCTTCTGACCGGTAAGATGCCATCAATTTCTAGAGCACAGATAGAAAACGGTACCGTTCAATCCTTTTGCCGTCGATCGAGAGGTTCGGAAGAATATGTCTTGGGATCCAATCAGGCATTGCCGACCCCGTCCCCTGCGGTATGCCGCTAGCCCTAAACCGACACCCGCAGTGTTTAGCGTGGGAAAGTGATGAAAGAGTTCAATTTTACACTAGAGTAGCTACCCCGGTACAGGGGATATAAGGATATGCACAAAAAGAAGAAAAAAAAACTAAACCCATGAGTTCATCATCGATATTACGAAGAAGGACTCAAAAAGGGAACGGTTGAACTGATTCTAAAATTTGACTCAACTTCCGAACCAGTTCGAGCGTTTTGTCATAAAAATATGCAGCAAATAACTTCCGGAACTGCACCGTGTAAGGGTTATGCATGGTCGTATGAAAGTGTGAAAGCGTTAGCCGGGTTTGGCGTGTTTGGTATCAGCACAAAATCGTAACTCGTATTGTGTAATTTATGGTACGATTTACTTAAGATACAAATAGCTAAAACCGACCGGTTTGATAGTCACATGGGAGGGTTTTCACTCGACAGAAATGGTATCAAATCCCGTTTGGATTTTCCTGGAATGATGGAATTTGGCTACCAAGTGACAAGCAGCAGATAAGGCGAAGGGAAGGTTATAATGACAGATGAAATCAATAAGGAATGGAAGTAATAATTCGGAGCAAGAAGAGAAAGAAAACCTAAATTAAAATTTGTAATATGAAGGTTAAATTTATAACAACAATCTAGAAAAAAGTATGATTTAAGATTAAAAAAAACACATATTGATCGTAACATTAGTTCGAAAGGATTTTTTTTCGATAAATGGAGCTTCAGTTTAAACAATTTTTCTTTTTGGAGAGATTAATCCTTGGTAAGCTCAACACTGTTTGTTGTTGTTCGTTATGTTGATTCCAAGTAACTAAATTTAATTCAAGTATGGAGCCAACTAGAGAACTATAACGAGAGCTTAAACTCAATTGATTTCTAGCTTCTTTTGCATTCGTTGCGATTTATTACAATTAAAGATTAATTTCGGCTACATCATACCACCAAAATCTTACTCACTTTTTAAGTTCCACGTTTCCATAACACAATTTGCATTAAAATTGAATATACCGAATTGCATCCAAAATATCAAGAAAGACAACATTTACCTAGTTGAAAGAAGAAATGAAGAAGTGTAGAAAGTCCTCAGAAATGTGATTGCAAATTAATCACCACAAAATAATGCCTTGCTCATCATGAATACTCTGTTTATGACAATGAACAGTTCGGTTTGAAAGAAATATCCCAATAAGCGCAAAACAAACAATTGATGGAAATGATACATTATGCACTTATTTTCTGCTATCTGAATTTTAGAACAGAATCTGCTTCCACATCATCGAAGCACAAAATAGGGTACCACCGCGGCTTAGAAGGTATGATACAATTCGTGTAAAAAAACGGGAAGGAGTGCCTCGGTACACGTGCGAGTGTTAACATTCATGACCTGCTTCATAAACATGAATCAATGGTTTTCGGGCGTACGCAGCAGTGACTTCACCCGCCATATTGCTGGTGTGATAAACGATAGAAGAAGCAACCGAAACAAAACAACAACAAAAACGTACATAAGTATTGCGCCATTCGTGATTCACTTCTCAAGATGTTGCGCTAGCAGCTGGACCCCTAGCAGCTGGTACGGATATGTACGCAGCGAGTAGATGTTCATATGTGATTTATGTGGATATGGTAACCATAAGCGCTTTTGCTGTAAGTATTTGCGTATATGTGTGTGTATGGTTAGGGGGGTTGGTTTTGTTGCACGATGAAATATTCATCGTCACAATAGCTGTCTCCCAGCATTGTACTTTTGCTTTGCAATCTGAGCTGACAGAAGAAAAAAAAGAGAGAGAGAGAGAGAGTGAGAGCGAGAGAGAGAAAAAGTAAACCTCACTCCCCACTGAGATCGAAATCACCCAGAAACCACCGACACCAAACAAAAAAAGGAGGAAAAACGAGACGGAAAAATGCTACGAAACATATGATAATGAAGAATACATTATTTAAAATGCACTCTTCCAACCATCATCATCATCATCATCATCGCCGTCGGGTGTGTCTGTGTGTGTCCTGTCTAGCGAGCCCGAAGGGAGTCAAAATCGTCCAAAGATGTTACGAATCGCCCACCAAATCCAGTGATAGGCCGTGAAACACACCGTCACACCGTCGACGGATAGTCGACTGGCGTGGTGCGAGTGAAGAAAACGGAACGATTTTGGCATTGACCGGAGCTAGCAGAATGTAGTAATGGTATGCAGATGGAAATTTGATCTTATTCCCACATGCCATACTCACACTGGTATTTCGTTTTTATCGAATGTCGAATGCAATCACCATCACCGATGAAAGCTTCAGCGATTTTGGACCCCGTTTCACGAGCTTAAGCCATGCGAGTCGGAAAGCTTTGCTTCACCAAAAAAAAAAAAAAATCCGAACAGCTGCTCTCCAACATCGTGGAAACCTTTAATGGTATAAGTTGCATTACGAAAGAAAATCGGAAGCAGCAGAAACAAGCGTATCTTTTGTCTTAAAAAAGCGGAACAAAAATCGGTTCCTATTGCACAATTTATTAAGTTTAAGAACTTAATATTTTTTTTAACTTTTTTAGCTACTTCCTGTACATAGTTTCGAGCCACACCCCTAACACACACACACACACACACACACACCCCATCCATTAAGCCACCCTTTGCTAAGATTAAGCATTTCAGGGGTTCCATTACGCCAATCATTTGCCCCTTGCCACTTGGTGCTAAAACTTTCACCTTTTGCGAGCTTATTTTATCATTTGTTTTTGCCTTTAAGTGGCGTGGTTTACCGGTTGCGTCCCCGTGTCTGTCCAGCCCGGTTTGCTTTAAGGGTGAGGTTTTATGTATATTTTCCACCCCTAAGCAACCACCAGGGATGCCACCACGAGGTGATAAACTTTCCAAAAGAAGCTTAATGTCAGGTCAGGTTACCGGTAAAGAATGTTGCGCAAAGTTTCTCCACGGTATTGGACCGAATTTTCCCATGACAGTTTTCCACTCCTCCCTTCCCTCGGTGTAGGAAGCGTTGCTACACATTGTATTATACATGTACACCAGGAAGTACGCTTCCGATATGGTAGGAAAATTGTAAAGCCAGGATTAGGCAACGACTCTATCGTTGCTCACGAACGTTGCACTAACGCTCTGGTCGTTCAATATTTGCCATATTTTACTCAAATTGACGGCTGCATTAAAAATCAATTTATCTGCTGGTTTTTGTTTTGGGATGATGTTCTAATAAATTCTAATAAATATTTCTGTGGATTAAGTTTGCTGAACACAAAGAAAATGGGACGTTAAACAGGATAATATGATAGTGTTACATGCTGCTAGCATTTTAGCAGTTCTTATCAGAAGTCTTTTTATTAATATTAAATTCGAATTGCAAATGTGTCCGTTACGATAAAATGGTTCACTGGACTTAAGAACGTATTGAACCAAGGGTTTAATGATACTAAACTAAAAAAAACGTAATGATCCATGTTAAAACTATTTGAAACAGCCATCTGATGCCCTTTCTTCTATTGATTTTTACTGCTGCACGAACATACGGTTATGTGTCCCTTGGGGACATTGAGGACATCAAATCACACATTTGCTTTGATAACGTTGTTTTGAAAGGGTTCATTTATCATTCTAAGTGCAGGAAATAGAAAACCCTGGAAAGTTGTTTGACAAATTTCCAATGGCTGTGTAAGTTTTATATCCTTTTTTATAAACGTTATATACCTATGAGAAACTTGAATGCAAAATAATTCAAATTATGAAAGTTTATCTAGAATTGTGCAGAAAATAAAATTCTATAAAACTCAATGCGAAAAGAAAAACAGATAAAAAACTAAATTATGAGCATAAAAAATATAGCTAATAAATCTAAAAACACACCCTATTTGCGTACATTGAAACGAATCAACATGATGCAGAACATGTCAACGGTAGGCAACTGAAATACTACTTCATAATAGGTGAGACTACCACTGGTAGAGAAATGTTTCAGCTTCCATCAATCAAAAATTCCCTTTTTTTGTGCTGACTGGCCAGCCGTCACAAACGGTGGTGTGAGCTCTTAAACTTTTCGATTATATTCCATCTAATGATAGCTGACGTACCGTACCGATGGCGGTGGAAAACCTGCCAGATACGATCGGATGCTGCTCTAGATGGCATACGCGTTACCGTCATCACCGGCAAAGGCTAACCTGTTTTGGCTGATTAGGTCCGGAAGGGTGAATCAAATGTATCTCTACTGGTAGCAACACACCGACAACGCCCCACACGTCCTTCATCCTTGAGGCAATCGAAAAATCTGAGCTTTGCTTTCGGATACAGGGTGCATTGGTGATATTCGAATGCATCAAGATACACCGAGCAAAAAGGACCTGCACACGGTAGGTTTTTGATTGATGTTATGATGTTTTATTCGGCATTTCAAGTCCCCATAGTTGACGATTGCTCGTTCTGATAGATGATGATATAAAACCTGGAACTCGGTCCTCGATGTGTGTGTGTGTGTGACTTTGCTTTTTGGTGGTGCCAGCTCAAAGATCAACAACGTCGGTCAAAACCATGCTCAGCATGTTCTTTGCAACGGTAGTATAAATCTCTCTGTGCTGTCGTAACTATCGAATTTCGGTAGCCCTTTCGGTCTGCCAATCGATTCAAGTACACAACCAATGTCAAGTGTTAACTTATTGGCGTAACCATAATGGCAAAGGCGTAGTGCTGTAGGCGAGCTATCGATTCAGAAGCTTTGGGATGATCCGTTTAAAGTACGAGGTTTTGTGTAGCGGCACGTGAGCTTATGGAACAGTAAGCTGTAAATGTAAACAGTAAATTTAAAATAAAAAATAGAATAGAAGCATGTGTCCTGGGATTTTCCTTTCAATAATTTTTTTTTGGCGTTCGTAATTTAAAAAGAAATTTAAAATTAATTTTAAATAAAGCATTGACAGCAGAAATGTTTATGAAGAAAATAAAGCTTTTTTTCGAATCGAATCGCATCATAAGGGATAAAGTTTAAGGTTCAAGCCATGACCAAATTGAGTTATTTAAATAGTACAATTCCAACAAAAAAAGCAAAAAAACAACAAGCTATATATTATATACAATTCACTCGCACCAATAAAAACCGATCAAAAATAGACAAAGAAGCAACATGGAACGAACATGAGAAACACTTAGAATTTACGCTTGATAAAAGCCAAACTTTGAATTTTTTTTAGAAAAATTTGAGCAAAATTCAATCCCAACAACATTCAACGAAACTTAATTAAACATTAAACAAAAACATTAAAAAATTTAATGCTGAAAATAGATGGATCAGAAGATGGAAAAAAATAATTCCTTCAAACACTCCCAAATCACCAATTCACTAATACTGTTAAAAATTATATGTTTTATCAGTAGATCGTCATTTAACACGATTGGCATAGGATTAAAAAAAATCAAAGTAAGATTCAAAACCAAATTAGTTAAACAAATGGAATTAAAATATAGACTTTTTATTGACATTTGTTTAAGACTCAAATTACTCAACTTTACACTGCGAAACAATGCAAAAAGAAAAGAGCAAAGAAATATTACAATTATTTTTTGCTAAAAACCTTATTATTTTCAAATTTTTATCTACTTTATGATTGAAAATAAATTAGCTTTAATTTTGGAGGTTTATCAGGTAGATCGTTTAACGTTGAATTGAAACGTTCTTAAAATGCGTCCTTTTTTTGCTTCTTGGAAAAAAACACCATAATAATAACACCAATAATTACGTATAATTTGTAGAAAGTTGAAGCGACAAAAAATCACCTGAGCTAAAAGGGCAGTCCAGTAGCCAGAAATGGGTTTAAAATACTTTGTTGCAACATCGATTGAAATCCATATGTTGTCCGGATTAAAAAAGAAATAACATTGTTAATTGCAACTCACACATCCTTTAGGGATCATATTTTTAGTTACCTCCCGCAAACACAAATTACTCCGAAACGAATGCCATTTGTTCGTTGGTAGTGCTGTGGCAAAACAACCACCGTAGAGATTTCCTCGAAATACGTGAAACCTACCTATCGTGGTACCATTAACCGACCGTGTAGAAGAAAAACGAACCAACCGGCAAAGGCGCAAGCATAATTAGTGTGTTTAATGTACAAACATTAAACTCCTCCTCAGCGCATTAGCACACCATCTTCGGACATTTGGA
>STHD01000856.1:0-26585 GCA_016170015.1 Anopheles longipalpis
CGTCGACGTACACCTGGCCGCCGTGCGCATGGACGATCTCGCAGATCTCGCGGACGTTCTGCTCGAACACGCCGTGCGTCGACGGATACGTGATCATGATCGCCGCGAGGTCCTTCGAATGCTCGTCGGCCTTCGCCTTCAGGTCGGCGATGTCGACGTTGCCCTGTGCGTCGCACGCGACGACCACGACCTTCATGCCGGCCATGTGTGCGGACGCCGGGTTCGTGCCGTGCGCGGATGCCGGGATCAGGCACACGTCGCGATGCGCTTCGCCGCGCGACGCGTGGTACGCGTGGATGATCAGCAGGCCCGCGTACTCGCCCTGCGAGCCGGCGTTCGGCTGCAGCGACACGGCCGCGTAGCCGGTGGCCGCGACGAGCATCTGCTCGAGCTGGTCGATCATCTCGCGGTAGCCGACGGTCTGCTCGGCCGGTGCGAACGGGTGGATGCCACCGAACTCGGGCCACGTGACGGGCAGCATTTCCGACGTCGCGTTCAGCTTCATCGTGCACGAGCCGAGCGGGATCATCGAGCGGTCGAGCGCGAGATCCTTGTCCGACAGGCTGCGCAGGTAGCGCAGCATTTCGGTTTCGGAATGGTGGCGGTTGAACACGTGGTGCGTCAGGTACGCGCTCGTGCGCTCGAGGCCGGCCGGCAGCGCGGCGACGCCGGCAAGGCCTGCATCCAGCGCGTCGACGGCCGGTGCGGTGCCGCCCGCGGCCTGCGCGAACACGGCGAGCAGGTCGGCGAGGTCGTCGCGCGTCGTCGTTTCGTCGACCGATACGCCGACTTGCGTGTCGCTCACGATGCGCAGGTTGATGCGCTTGGCCTTCGCGAATTCATGGACTTGCGCGGTGCGCGCGCCGGTGTCGATCGTCAGCGTGTCGAAGAACGTGTCATTGGCGGTCGCGAAGCCGAGCTGCTTCACGCCGGCGGCGAGCAGCGCCGCGATGCGGTTCACGCGCAGCGCGATCGTCTTCAGGCCGTGCGGGCCGTGGTAGACCGCGTACATGCTGGCCATGATCGCGAGCAGCGCCTGCGCGGTACACACGTTCGAGGTCGCCTTCTCGCGGCGGATGTGCTGTTCGCGCGTCTGCAGCGCGAGGCGCAGCGCGGGCTTGCCCTGCGCGTCGACCGTCACGCCGACGAGGCGGCCCGGCATCTGGCGCTTGAATTCGTCACGCACCGCGAGATACGCGGCGTGCGGGCCGCCGAAGCCCATCGGCACGCCGAAGCGCTGCGTGTTGCCGATCGCGACGTCCGCGCCCCATTCGCCGGGCGGCGTCAGCACGGTGAGCGCGAGCAGGTCGGCCGCGACGACCACGTGGCCGCCGGCCGCGTGGATCGCTTCGGTGAGCGCGCGGTAGTCGCGCACGTCGCCGTTCACGCCCGGGTATTGCAGCAGCACGCCGAATGCGTTTGCCTGCGCGGCGTCGGCGGCCGGGCCCGTCTTGACCTCGATGCCGACCGGCAGCGCGCGCGTGCGGATCACTTCGAGCGTTTGCGGCAGCACGTCGTCGGCGACGTAGAACACGTTCGACGTCGGCTTGCCGGTGCGCTGCAGCAGCGTCATCGCTTCGGCCGCGGCGGTTGCTTCGTCGAGCAGCGATGCGTTCGAGATCGCGAGGCCCGTCAGGTCGGCGACCATCTGCTGGAAGTTCAGGAGCGCCTCGAGGCGACCCTGGGAAATTTCAGGCTGGTACGGCGTGTAGGCCGTGTACCACGCCGGGTTTTCGAGCACGTTGCGCAGGATCACGGCAGGCGTGTGCGTGTCGTTGTAACCCTGGCCGATATACGAGCGGAACACCTGGTTCTTGTCCGCGAGAACCCGCAGCGCGGCGAGGGCTTCGGCCTCGCTCTTCGGCTGCGCGAACGGGCCGAGCGGCAGCGTTTCGGCGCGGCGGATCGAGGCCGGGATCACGGCGTCCATCAGGGCGGCGCGCGACGCAAAGCCGAGCGTGTCGAGCATGGCCTGCTGGCTGGCGGCGTCGGGGCCGATGTGGCGTTCGGCGAACGCGTCGTGCGTTTCGAGCGCGGCGAGCGAGAGGGGCGTGCGGTTCATCAGGCGGTCCGGGTGTTCGAGCTTCATGGCGTTCCTAGGTCGACCCGGAGCGTGCCGTTCGGCGTCTGCCCGGGCCGCATGCTTGGCAATCGGCCGGAGCGTGCGCGTGGGCGCTTGCTCCGGCTTCGCGCGAGACAGGGCGGCTGACCGGCCCCGCGCGGTACGGGGTGAAAATCAGTCGCCGATCAGCTTCTTGTAAGCGTCGGCGCTGAGCAGGTTGTCGGTGTTGGCACCGGCCGCGAGCTTGATCTTGAACAGCCAGGCGTCGTACGGCTCGCTGTTGACGTCTTCCGGCGTGTCGCTGGCGTCCTGGTTGATTGCGACGATCTCGCCCGATACCGGCGAGTAGATGTCGGATGCCGCCTTCACCGACTCGACGACGCCGATGGCGTCGCCTGCCTTCACCTGCTTGCCGACTGCCGGCAACTCGAGGAACACGATGTCGCCAAGCGTGTTCTGCGCGTGATCGGTGATGCCGACCGTCAGCGTGCCGTCTGCCTCGGCACGGATCCACTCGTGTTCGTCGGTGTATTTCAGCTCGACCGGGACGTTGCTCATCGGATGCTCCTGATTAAAAGGGTTTGTTCGTTTTGCTGGCGCGCCGCCGGGGCGCGCCGGGTGTGGTGTTGCGCCGGGCGCCATCTCCCGGCTTCCCGGGAGGCGGGCCTCCCGGCCGTTACGCAGCGAGGACCTTGCCGTTGCGCACGAACGGCAGTTTTACCACGCGCGCGGGAAGATTCTTGTCTCGAATTTGCACCTGGATCAGGTCGCCGATCTGGACGGCGGCCGGCACGCGAGCGAACGCGATCGATTCCTGCATCGACGGCGAGAACGTGCCGCTCGTGATCTCGCCTTCGCCGTGCGGCGTGACGACCTTCTGGTGCGCGCGCAGCACGCCGCCCGCCTTGCCGTTTTCCTTCTGCAGGATCAGGCCGACGAACGCGGCGCGCGTGCCGTTGGCTTCCAGTGCGGCGCGGCCGACGAAGTCGCGCGGCGCGGCGAGGTCGACCGTCCAGGCGAGGCCCGCGTCGAGCGGGGAGACGGTGTCGTCCATGTCCTGGCCGTACAGGTTCATGCCGGCCTCGAGGCGCAGCGTGTCGCGTGCGCCGAGCCCGCACGGGCGGACGCCGTTTTGCTGCAGCGCGGTCCACAGCGCTTCGACGTGCACGGCCGGGACGATCACTTCGAAGCCGTCTTCACCGGTATAGCCGGTGCGCGCGATGGTGAGATCGCCGAACGGCGTGGCGGCGACCTGCGCGGCGTTGAACGGCTTCAGTTCGCTGGTGGCGGCGCGTGCGGAAGGCACCGTGGTCCACACCTTTTCGCGGGCGTTCGGGCCCTGTACGGCGACGATCGCGAAATCGCGGCGCGGCGCGATCGTGAGGCCGTAGCCGCCTTGCTCGTTCAGCTGGTTGAACCACGCGATGTCTTTCTCGGCGGTGCCGGCGTTGACGACCACGCGGAAGAATTCTTCGGTGAAGTAATAGACGATCAGGTCGTCGATGACGCCGCCCTGCGGGTTGAGCAGGCACGAGTAGAGTGCCTTGCCGGGCGTCTTGAGCTTGCCGACGTTGTTCGCGATCGCATGCTCGAAGAACGCGCGCACGCGGCTGCCGGTGAAATCGACCACGCACATGTGCGACACGTCGAACATGCCGGCGTCGGTGCGCACGGCTGCGTGTTCTTCGATCTGCGAGCCGTAGTTGACGGGCATGTCCCAGCCGCCGAAGTCGACCATGCGGGCATTGAGCGCGCGGTGCGCGGCGTTGAGCGGGGTGTGATTCAGTGCAGTCATCGAGGCCTCAGGCAAGGCGCTTGCGCGCGGATCAGAACGGCCATGTGCCGACCGCCGCGGCCGATGGCCTCAAGCGATCCGGTACATGCCCCTCTGTCCTCGATACCTGAGAGATTGCGCTGCGGGCAAAGCCCGGCGAACGCGCGCCCCTTCGGTGGGCAGCTTGCCCGCGCAGCCAATGCGCTGCGGGCTACTGCCGCTCTCCAGAGTGCGGGGAGAGTGTGGCCCGCGCAATGCGCGGACGGGATTCCCCGACGCGGTCGGTCCTTTTGCCTGAGAGTTTGCGGGTGTGCCCCTTCGGCGGCGCAACCGGTGGCGAAACCACCCGGTCACACGCTCTCCCGACGCGTGCGGGCGACTGTACGCGAGCAGGTGGGCCTTGTCAATTTGGGCAAAAGAATGTCGCTTCGCGACAAGCGGCGGCAGCCGGTGCCGCCGCTTTGCTCCGCTCCGGCAGGCGCCGGCGCGTTACTCGCCGATCGCGCGTGCGGCCGTGTCGAGTTCCTGGTTCAGCACGCGCTGCTCGTCGCCGGACAGGCCGCCGTTGTGCTGGGCCGACATGTCGCTCGCTTCCTGGCGGATCACGTCGAGGCGGTGGTGCAGCTGTGCGCCGTACGGCGGCGGGTAGTAACCACCGTTCACGCGCGCGTCGATGCGGCGGTGCAGGTTGTCGATCCGGCCCTGGACCTCCTGCATGCGGTCGTTCGCGACGACCTGCGGATTCGGTCGCGGCGGGGGCGGAGGTGCCTGTCGGACCGGCCGCTGCGGCTGCACGATACAGGCCGCGAGCGAGGAAACCAGGACGCAGCATGCTGCTGCGCGAATCAACCGTTGCATCACATTCTCCTGATGGGTTGGTGTCGGATCGACTTTTTGAGAAACGCATCAGACCGGACGACCGCTGACTTTCGTTCCCGCACCATTTGTAACGGAATGTTCGGGACCGGGCCGGCGTGGCGGTTGATGCAGGGCCGCTGCCCGCGCGCGGCGCGGGATGGCGGCAGCGGCCGGGTCGGCACCGACCCGGCCGGCGGACATCATACGGTGCGGCGCACGAACGGCAGCCGGCGGCCGTCGTGCTCGCTCTGCGCGGCGAGCTCGATGATCGTCATCACGTCGACGGCGTCCTGCGCGGTGACCGGGAACGGCGCGCCGTCGCGGATCGACGCGGCGAGCGCGCGGTAGAACTCCGCGTACTGGCCGTCGAGCGTCGGCACCGGGCGCTCGACCTCGACGTCGCCGTCGAGCACGCGCAGCAGGCCGGGCGGGTTGCCGCCGCCGAATTCGACGTCGTCCGCGGTGAGGCCGGCCTTGAGCTGGTCTTCCTGCGTGTCGAGCCCGAACTTCTCGTAACTGCCGCGCGTGCCGTGCAGCGTGAAGCGCGCGGGCTCGATCGCCGACAGCGCGCTCGCATGCAGCGCGACGTCCTTGTCCGGATAGCCGAGCAGCAGGTGGACGAAATCGGGCGCCGTGCCGTGGTCGCGGCGCGCCTTGACGGTGGCGCTCACCGTTTCCGGCAAGCCGAACAGCGCGAGCGCCTGGTCGATCAGGTGCGGGCCGAGGTCGAGCAGCAGGCCGCCGCCGCGGGCCGGCTCCTCACGCCAGCGCGTGCGCGGCGTCGGCCGGAAGCGGTCGAAGTGCGACGCGAAGTAGGTGAGGCGGCCGAGCTCGCCCGATTTGACGATGTTGCGCACGGTAAGGAAATCGCCGTCCCAGCGGCGGTTGTGGAACGGCGCGAACAGCCGGCTGCGCGCGTTCGCGAGGCGCGCGAGCGCGAGCGCCTCGTCGGCGGTGAGCGTGACGGGCTTGTCGACGACCACGTGGCGGCCGGCTTCGAGCACCTGGCGCGCGAGCGTGAAGTGCGTGTCGTTCGGCGTGGCGATCACCACGCACTCGATGTCGTCGAGGCCGAGCAGCGTGTCGAGGTCGGGGACGACGCGCGCGCCCGGATACGCGGCCTGCGCGCGATCGGGCTGACCCGTCGCGATCGCGGCGACTTCAGTGCGGCCGCTTGTGGCGATCACGGGCGCGTGGAACGTCGCGCCGGCGAAACCGAAACCCATCAAACCAATCCTGAGCAATGACGACATGGCAATCCCTGGCTGCGAAGGAAACTAAAGGATGGCGCGCCGAAACGGCGCGAAGACGACCGGCTATTTTGGCATGGCGCCGCCGCTTGCACAGACGCGTCGGGCGAAACGCGCGACGCGATGCGGCACTTGCGCAAGGAATGGCGGCATTTTGCGCAGGCCCGCGCGCCGTGCCTGATATGGCTGCCTGCCGGCGCGGACGAACGATTGGCGTGCGGCCATCGAGCCGCGATCGAACCGCGTCATCCGGCCGCCCGCTGCCTCACGGACGCCGCGACCTGCGCGGCCCACGCCGCGCATGCGGATGCGCCGGGATGAAAGCCGTCGGCGGCCATCAGGTGGCGCTCGAGCGGCAGGTCGACCCGCAGGAACGTGCAGTGCGGCTGCGTGCCCGCCCAGCCGGCGAGTGCCGCGTTGAGCCGCTTCGCGCGCAGCCCGAGGTACCACGCGAGCGGCTGCGGCAGCGCCGGGAAGCGCTCCATCGGCGGCACGGCCGACAGGATCGCGTGCCCGACCCGGAAGCGTGCGGCGAGCAGCCGGACCAGCTCGGCCTGCTGTGCCAGCCAGCGTGCGGGCGGCACGCCGCCCGTCACGTCGTTGACGCCGAGTGACGTGACGGCCACGTCGAACGGTTCGGCCGGCTCGGCGGCGAGCCAGTCGACGAGTTCCCGCGTGGTCAGGCCGGTGCGTGCGAGCAGCTTCCAGCTCACGCGGTGCGTGGCCGCCAGCGCGTTCGCGAGTTGCCCGGACAGCGCGTCGTGTTGCGTCGCGACGCCGACGCCCGCGGCGGCCGAATCGCCGACCACCAGCACGCGCAGCGGCGGGCCTTCGCCGGCCACGCCGTCGCGCGGGCCGGCCGCCTCGGGCAACCGCGGCGTGACGCGGCGCACGTAGCGGCCCTGCGCGAACAGCAGCGGGCCGAGGGCGGCGGTGGCGAACGGGTATCCCATGAGTCGATCCGGAGGTGGTTCAGGCGAATGAAATCGGGCCGGAGCGGGTGGCGCCGGGGGAAACATATTGTGGCCGATCGGTGCGCGAACGGGGCCGGATTGGCCGGACGGACAGGGCGCGCCCGGCTGGTCGGCCTGCGCGGCCCCGCCCGGCGGCGCTCCCGAAATCCGCGCCGCCGACGTGTTAACATGCGCGTCCTGCCCGCGTGTCCGCCTGCTTCGCCAGCCTGCCGCGCACGGCATCCTCCCGGCGCTCCGCCGTCAACCGCAACACCATCCGCCATCATGTCAGCAGGCCTCAATCCCGCTCAGAACGAAGCGGTGCGCTACCTCGACGGTCCCTGTCTCGTGCTCGCCGGCGCGGGCAGCGGCAAGACCCGCGTGATCACGCAGAAGATCGCGCACCTGATCGAAGCGAAAGGCTTCGAGCCGCGCCACATCGCGGCCGTCACGTTCACGAACAAGGCTGCCGCCGAAATGCGCGAGCGCGTGTCGAAGCTGCTCGAGGGCAAGACGCTCACCACGCCCGGCAAGGAAGGCCGCAAGGTGCCCGTCAACCAGCTCACCGTCTGCACGTTCCATTCGCTGGGCGTGCAGATCCTGCGGCAGGAGGCCGAGCACCTCGGGCTGAAGCCGCAGTTCTCGATCATGGATTCGGACGACTGCTTCGGGATGATCCAGGAGCAGCTCGGCACGACCGACAAGGGGCTGATCCGCAAGATCCAGAGCATCATCTCGCTGTGGAAGAACGGCCTGATCATGCCCGACGAGGCAATGGCGATCGCGGCCAACGAGGACGAGCACCAGGCGGCGATCGTCTACCGCAACTACGTCGCGACGCTGCACGCGTACCAGGCGGTCGATTTCGACGACCTGATCCGCCTGCCGGCCGAGCTGTTCGCGAAGAACGAGCAGGTACGCGACCGCTGGCAGAACAAGCTGCGCTACCTGCTGATCGACGAGTACCAGGACACCAACGCGTGCCAGTACGAGCTGGTGAAGCTGCTCGCAGGCCCGCGCGCCGCGTTCACGGCGGTCGGCGACGACGACCAGGCGATCTACGGCTGGCGCGGCGCGACGCTGGAGAACCTCGCGCAGCTCGGCAAGGATTTCCCGAAGCTGCACTTGATCAAGCTCGAGCAGAACTACCGGTCGACGGTGCGGATCCTGACCGCCGCGAACAACGTGATCGCGAACAACCCGAAGCTGTTCGAGAAGAAGCTGTGGTCCGAGCACGGGATGGGCGACTCGATCACCGTCACGCCGTGCAATGACGAGGAGCACGAGGCCGAATCGGTCGTGTTCCGGCTGTCCGCGCACAAGTTCGAGCGGCGCGCGCAGTTCCGCGATTACGCGATCCTGTACCGCGGCAACTTCCAGGCGCGGATCTTCGAGCAGGTGCTGCGGCGCGAGCGGATCCCGTACGTGCTGTCGGGTGGCCAGTCGTTCTTCGACAAGGCCGAGATCAAGGATCTGTGTGCGTACCTGCGGCTGATCGCGAACGCCGACGACGATCCCGCGTTCATCCGCGCGATCACGACGCCGCGCCGCGGGATCGGCAACACGACGCTCGAGGCGCTCGGCTCGTTCGCCGGACAGGCGAAGGTGTCGCTGTTCGAGGCCGTGTACATGGGCGGGATCGAGGCGCGGCTGTCGGCGCGCCAGGTCGAGCCGCTGCGGATGTTCTGCGACTTCATCCAGCGCCTGACCGAGCGCGCGGACAAGGAGCCCGCGACCGTCGTGCTCGACGACATGATGGAGGCGATTCACTACGAGGCGTACCTGTACGACGCGTTCGACGAGCGGCAGGCGCAGTCGAAGTGGCAGAACGTGCTCGAATTCCTCGAATGGCTGAAGCGCAAGGGCACCAAGCCCGAGACGGAGGCCGTCGACGGCGAGGCCGAAGGCTTCCACAACGCGGACGGGCTCGCCGATACGGGCAAGAACCTGCTCGGCCTGATCCAGACCGTCGCGCTGATGTCGATGCTCGAGGGCAAGGAAGAGGATCCGGACGCCGTGCGGCTGTCGACCGTCCATGCATCGAAGGGGCTCGAGTATCCGCACGTGTTCCTGGTCGGCGTCGAGGAGGGCATCATGCCGCACCGCGGCGGCAGCGAGGACGACGGCCCGATCGACAGCGAGCGGATCGAGGAAGAGCGCCGGCTGATGTACGTCGCGATCACGCGCGCGCAGCGCAGCCTGCACCTGAACTGGTGCAAGAAGCGCAAGCGGGCGCGCGAGACGGTCGTGTGCGAGCCGTCTCGCTTCATCCCGGAGATGGGGCTCGACGAAGCGCCGCCGCCGACACCGGAAGAAGCGCCGATGTCGCCGAAGGACCGGCTCGCGAGCCTGAAGGCATTGCTGCAGAAGTGATGCGGTGGTCCGGTGGACCGAAGGACCTGAAAGACAAAACCCCCGCGATGCGCGTGCATCGCGGGGGTTTTTTACGGATGGCCCGGCGTGGTTACTTCGACGCGTTGACCATGTAGTCGACGGCCGCCTTCACGTCGGCGTCCGACGCGGTCGATCCACCCTTCGGAGGCATCGCGCCCTTGCCGTGCAGCGCATAGTTGTAGACCGTATCCATCGAGTCCTTCAGGCGCGGCGCCCAGTCCTCCTTGCTGCCGAACTTCGGTGCGCCGAGCACGCCGGCCCCGTGGCAGGCCACGCAGGTCGACGAGTACAGCGCCTTGCCGGCCGTTGCCGCATCGGCGCTGGCCGGTGCGGCGGCAGGTGCTTCGCCGGCCTTCGGGATCGCGGCGATCGCGGCCATTGCAGCGGCGGCTTGCGCGTTCGACGCGTCGGCGCCCGATGCGGCGGCGCCGGCGGCGGGCGCTGCATTGGCGGCCGGTGCGGCCGGCTCGGGGAAGTTTGCGCCGTCGTTGTTCGCCATGTAGACGATCGCGCGGGCGATTTCATAGTCGCTGACGTCGTCGGGGCTCGTGCCGCCGCGCGGCGGCATCGCGCCCTTGCCGGCGAGGGCCGTCTTCAGCAGCGTGTCGAAGCCTTGCGAGATGCGCGGTGCCCAGTCGTCCTTGTTGCCGAACTTCGGTGCGCCGGCGGCGCCCGTGCCGTGACAGGTCACGCAGACGGCCTTGTAGACTTCCTCGCCGGTCTTGTACGTGCGGGGCGCGTTGGCGTCCTTCACGTCGACCTTCGCGAGTGGCGCGATCCGCGCGGCCACCTGCTCGTCGGATAGCGCGTCCGTGCCGGCGCCGGAACGGAACGCATGGTTCGCATAGTTGGCGAACAGGACGATCAGGATGATCGGAATCGCGAACGACGCGATGATGACGGCAATCAGCTGCCCGGGTGTTTTGACGGGGGATTCGTGGGGTGCTTCGCTCATGCTTGCCTCGTCTCCATGAATAGGAATTGTGAGCGCGGTGCAACGGCAAAATGGCAGTCCAATGAAGCACGGACGATTATAGACGGAACGTTTACATCACGGCGAGCGGTCCGATGGCGCGTGTTTACCCGCACGCAGCATGGCTCGGCGGCGATTCGGCGGGCAAGGTGGACGCTTCATGGGAAACCGGGTATCCTTGCCGTCTTGCCAATCGTGGGCGGCCTGTAATATGGGGTCGCTTCACTGTCTCACGCGCCCGTAGCTCAATGGATAGAGTACTGCCCTCCGAAGGCAGGGGTTGCTGGTTCGATCCCAGCCGGGCGCGCCAAGCCTCATCAGGCTCTCAGCGGTTTTCCCCCATCGTCCTGCAGTACCGTTGCAGCTAAATTGCAGCCGGGATCGGCATTGGCTCGGCCGTCAGAGGCGCGACCCATTGCGCCAGATGATCGGCCGACAGGTGCGCGTACCGCTGCACCATTTCCATCGTTTCCCATCCGCCCAGTTCCTTCAACACCTGCAGCGGCGTGCCGCGCTGCACGTGCCAGCTCGCCCAGGTGTGGCGCAGGTCATGCCAGCGGAAGTCGTGCAGGCCGGCGCGCTGCAGCGCCCTGGCCCAGGCGGCCGTGGCGGTCTGGTGGACCGGCCTGCCGCGATAGACGAACACGCTGTCCGTGCGATCCGGCGCCCGCGGGTTCGCGCGCTGACGATGCAGCACGGCGATCGCGGTGTCCGACAGCGGCACCGTGATGGCCTTCCTGGCCTTGGCCTGATCGGGATGGATCCAGGCGACGCGCCGCGCGAGGTCGACCTGCGACCACTGCAGCCCGGTCACGTTGGCGCGGCGCAAGCCGGTCTCCAGACTGAAGCGCGCCATGTCGGCGAGGTGCGCGGGCAGTTCGGCGAGCAGCCGCTCCGCCTCGGCCGGCGTCAGCCAGCGAATGCGTTTCGAGACGACCTTCGCGCGTTTCGTGACCGGCGCACGCGCCAGCCATTCCCATTCGACGGCCGCGTTCAGGACGGCTTTCAGCACGCCGATCACGCGGCGCACGGTGGCGTCGCTGACGGGCCGGTCGGTCTCGACGACACCGTGGCGCGTGCGTACCGTGCGCGGCTCGCGACGCTTGGCGAGCGCAATCGCATCGACGCGGCTCCGGTCGATATCGGCCAGTGCGACGCCGGACAGGTGCCGGTCGAGCCAGCGCAGATGGATCTTCGATGTCTCGAGGCTCGCCAGGCCCGATCGCTCGCCGACGTAGCGGACGACCGCGTCGTTCCACGAATGGCGCGGCTTCGTGCCGAGCCGCGCCTGGTTCCACAGATCGACCTTCAGCCGGTCGTGGAATTCCTGGGCCTGCGCTTTGTCGCGGGTGCCAGTGCTTCCCTGTATTGGCGTTCCGCCGCCAGGGGGGTACAGCTTGTATTGCCAGTTCGGGCTGGTTGTTCGTTTGTAGAGCGACATGGGCGAGCTTCCTGTTGCTGATCGTCCTGCGCGGCGCGCGGGAGCCACTCTCCGGCGAGGTAACGCTGCAGGGCCATGATGGAAAAGATCCAGCGCTTGCCGACCTTGCGGCCGGGCAGCATGCCGGCCCGGGCCTTCAGGCGCACCGTTTCGGGATGCGCGCCGAGCAGGGCCGCGGCGCCGGGCAAGTCGACGGTCGCTGCGTTCGGGTCGCCGGCAGGCCGCGCGCCGGGCGGGCACGCAGCGCAACTCGTGGAATGGTGGGTCGCGTGTGAAGTGCGCATAACACGTTGATGTTCAAGAGATTTGTTTGCCATCGGTTGCCATCATTCATGCGTGGCGGCCGTGCCCAACCCGTGACGCGAAACGGCGGCGTCGATCGCGACCGATGGCAGCGCGCGCCCGACTCGTGGCGTGCGATGTCGGCCGGTCGCTGCGGCTTCCTCGTACTCTTTCTTCTTTTCTTTCAATGCTTTGAAGAGAGAAGAAAAGGAGGCCGCCGCGGCCCGCGGGCCAGCCGGACTCATGGCAAAAGCGCTGCGACTCGTGGCGATTGCCATACGACGCAAGGCGGCAGTTCCCTCAACAATCAAGGACTTGCGAGCATCGACCGGCGAAATCCACGACTCGCGTGCGCTGCCTGCCGGCTCCCCGTCGCATCCGGAGCCCGCCAGCCGGGTTGCCTGATCGCGGTTCATGCGCGGCCGCCTTGCAGCGCGTCGGTCGCCAGGTCCTCGCGCACCGACACGTGCAGGCCGAATGCGGCCAGGCGCTCGAGCGACACCGGCGTCAGATACGGCACGCGGCGCATGTAGATGCGGCGCTCGACCTCCTTCTCGCCGACCACGACGCCGGCGTGCTTGAGCTGCGCCTTGAACACGCGGTCGGACTTCACGGGCAGGCCGTTCCACTTGTCGCGCAGCGCGCTCGTGTGCGCGAGGTGATCCATCACGTGCCCGGTGCGCAGCAGCAGGCAGAACTCGCCGTCGACGGTATCGAACGTGTACGGATGCTTGTAGTTGCCGCCGTCGATTTCGGACAGCACCGTCTCCATGATCCAGACCCACGGTTCGCGGTCGGCGCTCGTTTCCGCGACGTGGCCGTTCATCTCGGCGATCAGGTCGCGCGGGAAATCGCCTTCGCTCGGGTCCATGCCGGCGAACTCGCACAGGTAGCGCCATGCGAGCCCGACCGCCGCGTAGTTGCCGGCCATGCGCCGCGCGCCGTCGTCCTCGCCGCTGGCGCGGCAGCCGGCGAGCGCCTTGTCGCGCAGCGTCGCGTATTGATCCAGCGCCGCACGCCGGTCGAGCCCGGTCAGGAAGTCGAGCCATTGCCGGACCGGGAAGCGCGGCAGGTCGTCGGGCAGCAGCGGCCCGCGCTTGCCGGTCAGCGTCGTACGCACGAGCTTGCCGAGCAGGCTGCGCACCGGCACGTCCTCGCCGGCGAGCATCACGGGCGCGCACAGCAGGTATTCGGTCATGTCGGTGCCGCGCCGCGTCACCGTGTACTGGTAGTTCTCCTGCAGCAGCCCGACCGCCTTGTCGATCACGTCCTGCCGACGGGCCGACAGCTCTTCCCAGCCGACCGGGTGGCTCGTGTGGCTGATGCTGGTCAGCAGCCGGAACTCGGTCTGCAGCGACTGCCCCGAGAACATCGTGAACGCGAGCGAGCGCTCGAGCCGCTTGATGAGCGTCGACTTGCCCGCGCCCTTGTTCGCCTGGATCGTGAGGTGCGGCCAGAAGCCGAGCAGCGCCTTCAGGTGGCCGCCGAGCGCCCATACGAGCGGGATCGTCGCGGCGTTCTGCCGGAACGTCGTCTGGTAGGCCGAGATCACGCGGCGCGCATCGCTCACCGGGCCGCCCGGGAACGTCAGGTTGTGATACGGGCACTGCTTGTCCGCTTCGGTGAAGTAGCAGTCGGGGCCTTCGTTGACGATCAGCCGGCCATCGCGCCACGCGAGCCCGACGAAGTTCGCGGCGCGGCGCGCGCCCAGGTCGGCGCCGCGCTCGAGGATGTTCACCATCCGCTTGAACGGCGCCGGCGCCCAGATCGGGCCGAACTTGCCCCACTGGTCGACGTTGTGCAGCTGGTCGTCGAGCATCACGCGGCGGATCAGCTGCGCGCCGTGCCGCGGCGCCTGCACCGACACCGCGAAGTAGACGGTGGGCGCCTGGTCGGCGTCGCCCGTCATCGTCGAGGTGGCGCTCGCGACGGCCACGCGGCTGATGCCGGCGATGCGAAAGCCGCACAGATCAGTCATCACGGGCGTGTCGACGCCCGATTCCTCGTTGCGATCCATCTTCGTGATGTAGCTCGTGAAATCCGGCCGTACGCGAAACCGCCAGTACTGCGCGAAGTCGTGCGGCGGCAGGAAGATGCGCGGCCGGCCGCGGCGCGACGCGTCGCCGGGCAGGCCGGCGACCAGCCAGGGTTCGAGCTGGTCGAGCGCGCGCGCCAGGTCGGCCGGGCCGCGCAGTTGCAGGTAGTCGTTCACGTCGTTGATCGGCGTGCGCGTGGCGTCGCCGTCTGCCAGATCCGCGAGCCAGTCGGACTGGTCGACCAGCACGGCGCTGATGTCGAGTGCCGTCAGCCGTTCGTGGAGGGCCCACGCGGCCTCCGGGCCGGGGCGCTGCCCGGCGCGCGGGTGGCCGTCCGCGAACGGTTCGTCGTTGTCCAGGCAGATCGTGACCTGCTTGCCGCGCAGGAACGTGAAGTCGATGCGCTCGACGTTCGCGAGGCCGCGCAGTGCGAGCGCGGCCGTGCCGGGCAGCGCGCAGGTGTCGATCGACAGCGCATTGATCGCACTCTCGACGATGATCACGCGCTTCGCGCGGTCGAGCCGGCGCGCGTCGGCGGTCCACGCGTAACCGGCCTTGTCGCCCTGGGTCTGCGTCTTGACGTCACCGTTGAGTGCGGGGTCGACGTAGCGCATGTCGACCGCGACGACGCGTGCATCGCCTGGTGCGCGCACGATGAACGCGGCGGCAGGGCCGCCGTGGCCGACTTCGCCGGCGGCGATCTTCGGGCTCGTCCACGTATTGAAGCCGAGCGTACGCGCGGCGAGCGCCACGTCGATCGCGGCGGCGGCAATGCCGCGGCCGCCGAGGTAGTCGCGCACGCGCTCGCGCTCGGCCGCGCACCGGTCGGCGATGTACTCGACGGTCGATTTCTCGCGGCGCTCCGCCGGTGCCGGCCGCTCGGACGGGAGGCCGTACGCGTCGTGGAGATAGCGGACGGCGTCGGCGACGGTGCCGCCGCGCGTGTGGATCACCAGGTCGATGCAGGATCCGCCGGCATCGGCGCTGTGGTCGCGCCAGCCGGTGCCGTACTTCGGGTGGTTCGCATAGATCGACAGCGACGGGCTGCGGTCTGCGTGCTGCGGCGAGTGGTAGAGCGCGCGGTCGCCGCCGCGGCCGCGCTTCAGGCCGAGACGGCCCGCCAGGTCGTGCAGGTCGATGTGTCGTTTCAGTTCGTCGATCGAAGCCATCGTCGTCATTGCTGCCGTTCGGGTTGCGGTTGTGCGGGCTGCGCGGGATTGCCCGCCGTGGCCGGCGACGCGGCGAGCGCGCGCAGCGCGGCGGCGGATTGCGGGAAGCCGAGTGCGAGGCGATCGGCGAGCGCCGACACGAAGCGGCCGAGCGTGTACTGACGTGCGACGCTGTCGGGCGCGTGATCGAAGCACAGCGTGTCGGCGGCGGCCGCGATCGCGACCCGGAGCGCGACGTCGTGCGGTGCGGGTTCGGCGTGGCGGTTCATGCCGGGCGCCTCCGGGCCGCGGCCCGCGCGGTTCGAGATCATGAGGAATCCTTTCAATGGCAAAAGCGATCCCTCGCGCCGGTCAGGCACGATGCGAGGGAAGCGGAAGAGGGTGACGGGTTAGGGCGTCAGACGGGCAGCTCGAGCTGCGCGGCGAGGCGTTCGCGCACGTGCGGCGAGAGCGGCAACTGCAACGACAGGTTCGGGATCGCGGACGGCGACAGCGTGCGCGCGAATTCCATGTTGACGACGTACGTGTGGCCGCACTCCGGGTTCGAGCACTGGAACGTGATTTCGCGGAAGGTCAGCGACATTTCACGGCTGCTGCGTGCGGTGGCGCGCGTGCGGCAGTGCGGGCAGCGGTTCAGGATTCGCATGAGGGCTCACTCCGGGCGGGAGACCGCGCACGGCCGGTCCGGTCGCGGGGCGTGCGGCCGGCCAGGCTGCAGCGTTGGCCGATCGGCGGATGGATGCGAGCGCCCGCGCAGCGCACAATCGATGCTGCGGGCGCGGACGGTCGGGTGCATTCGAAAGCGGGGCACATGAAGGCGTTCCGGCTCAATGGCGCGCGCTGCGGGAGCGGGGCGCCGCGATCGCGCGCAGGTGACTGGCGCCGATGCGGATCAGTTCGCGCGCCATGCTCGAGATCGAGCGGTTGCGCTGCGCGGCGAGCTGCTCGAGCTCGCCGCGCTCGACGGGCGTCAGCCCCACGTAGACGGGCTTGTCCGACATCGTGCCGCGCGGCGAACGGCGTGGGCCTTTGGAAGTGGTCATGGTCGGTATACTTTGCGGAGTTAGTCTTGCGTTACGGTAAGGCTAGTCTAATGAGCAAAAAACGGCGCGTCAATTGTTAATGGGTAATTTATGACACAAATCGGGAGTCGCTTGCGGGACGAGCGCTTGCGGATCGGGCTCAGCCAGGACGAGTTTGCGACCGTGGGCGGCGTCGCGAGACGCTCGCAATCGGCGTACGAGTCGGACGAGCGCGCTCCCGACGCGACCTATCTGCTGGCCGTCCGCGCGATCGGCGTCGATATCGGTTACGTGCTGACCGGCGAGCGGCTCGTCGCCGGTGAGGCGGCGACGGAGGCGGGCACCGGTGACGCGGACGAAGCCGACGTGCTCGCGATGTACCGGCAGCTCAACGACGCCGGCAAGGCATCGCTGCACGCGTTCCTCTCGAGCTGCATCAGCACGGGCGCGATGGTGCAGGCCGCGACGCCGCGGCGTGCGAAGCGCGTGCCGGAGAAGCGCCGCGCGGCGCTCGATCAGCGCACGGCGGAAAACGTCGACCGCGCGATGGCCGAAATCGAACGGCTGAAGGCCGAACGCGCGGCGAAGCAACCGAAGAAGTAACGCGCCGGCGGGCGATGCCCCGCAGCACCATCCGGCGCGACACGACCCACGCAGCCAGCCCTTTCCCTGCCCGATTCGATCCGTTGCGTGTGCGGCGGCGGGGCAGCGCATCTTCCCGTTTCCGGCGCCACGGCCGCGCTCTCGGCGCACCGCACAAGGGCATCGGATAAAATCGGACGAAACACTGTATATCCATACAGTATTGGTTTAGCATTCTGAAAGCCGGAGAGCTGGCGGCGGGGCGTTCCGAGGCGCCTCGCCGTGTCAGGCGGCCCCCGGTTGATGACTGAGTTTGCGGAGACCGGAAAAATGGACACCAACAGGAAGCACGACAACGGGACGATCGGCGCGTCGGCGCACGCCGACCATCGCGCGGACGCGCGTGGATTGACGATGGGCCCGCCGCGATATCGTTCGGACCTGACCGACGACGAGCGGGCCGACGCGCACGCAGCGATCGACAACGCGATGCTGTCGGTCGGGCAGGTGCTCGAGGCCGCGCTGCAGGCGATGGCCAATCTGCGCGATGCGCGTGCCACGTTGCAGCAATGCGGCGACGCGCGCGACGTGCGCATGGCACTCGGCGGGCGTCAGCAATCGAGCTGAGCCGCCACCACCACTGATCCCCGCAGGCCGGCATTCGCTCCGGCCGCCGCAGCGAATCCGAGCCGCGCATCCCGCGCGTTGCCTTACCCCTCATCCCGCCGAAATCCTGAATGTGCCACCGCGATCGACGCCTTGCGATCGCGCATGGCGGCCCTTCGGCCGCCGGCCTGCCGGTCAGCGCTTGCCGGAGCGGGGCTTTTTCTTCGGCGCGTCGCGCACCTCGAGTTCGAGCGCGGTCGTGAACCCGCCTTCGCCGATCGTATGCGTCGCTTTCTTCACGAGCCACGGCGTGTCGTCGATGTCCGGCTTGAACCCCGTCACGGTGACGGGCATTTCGGGAAACAGCTCGGGCCGGCCGAGCGCGAGCGTGTAGCTCAGCGTCGACTGGCCGCGCTGCGTGCGCGCATAGTCGGCCTGCGCGGCGGCGCGGGCCTCGGCCTCGGTCGCGTAGTCGTCGGGCAGCACCTTGGCGTTCTTGCCTTTGGCATCGCCGACGACCACCGACAGTCGTTTGGCACTGCCGTTCGAGTGATAGTGCGCGCGCACCGACGTGTAGCTGTCGCGCTGCGCGACGTGATAGCGATGCTGGTCGCCGCTCGCGCGCGTGATCGCCAGCACGTCGAGCGATTTGCCGCTGGCGGTCTTGCCGCTGCCGATCGGCGTGAACAGCAGGTGCTTGTCCTTCACGGTCATCACCGCGTCGTAGCGTTTCGCCAGGCGCGTCAGGAACGACATGTCGGACTCCTGCGTCTGGTCGATGTGGTCGATCCGCGTCGCGGCGAGCGTTGCGTCGACCGCGGCCGTGAGCCCGTAGCGCGCGGCGATGGTTCGCACGATCGCGCCGATCGTCTGCCGGTGCCAGCTTTTCTCGCGGCGTTCGTGCATGTCCTTCGTCATCGATGCCGAGCGGGCGCGAATCGTGATGACGTCCGGTGCGCCGCTGTGCTCGACTTCGTCGACCGTGAACGCGCCCTTGTCGACGAGCGGTTCACCGACCCATCCGATCGACAGCTTGATGCTGGCGCCGTGATTCGGAATCGCGAACGCCCCCTTTGCATCGTCGAGCACCAGGTCGAGCATGTCGGCCTCGTCCGCGCGCGATTCCGACAGCGACAGGCTGATGAGGTTGGGCGCGATCAGGCGCGACAGGTCGCGGCCGTCGAGCGTGATGCGATAGTCGGCCTGCGGCTGCACGCGGCCTGCGCGGGCCTGCGCTTCGCCCGGCTTGCGTTCCAGCGTGCTCATTGCTCGGCCGCTCCGCTTTCGTCGTCCTGCTGCGCTTCGGCGAGCACGCCGTCGTCGACGCGCTTCAGCGACAGCGTGAACGCGATCTTGCGGGCAATGCCTTCCTTCGTGTGATACGTCGCCGTTTCGTTGAGGCTGTCGATGACGTATGCGCCGTACACGTTGCCGTTGCCGTCGACAAGCACGTAGGCGTCACCGGCGTCGCCCATGCGTGCGAGCGCCTCGATCGACGCGATTTCGCCGATGCCGTTGTCGGGCGCGACGATGCCGGTGAGCGTGATCGTGTCGTCGCCGGCGCCGGTGAACTGGCTCGCGTCGCGCACGCCGATGCGCGAGCTGGTGCGGTGCTTCCAGTTGCGCTGGCGCTGGAGCTCCTGGTAAGGCGTGGTCGCCAGGCTGAAAACGAACTGGTCGAGCGACATCATCATGGGCGGGTTTCCTCCAGCGGACAATCAATCGGACAGGCGCGACGCGGTGCGCGACGCCTTCGCGCGTTCGGTGCGTTCGAGCTCGGCGCGCACCATGCGGGCGATCTCGGCCGCGTCGACGCCCGGCGGCGGCGCGATGTTGATGGTGACGGGGCCGGCCGGCGGCACGGCGCTCGCCACGGCGGCCGGCGCCGTGAGGGGCGGGCGGTAGTCGAGCGACATGCTGTAGCGCTCGAGCGGCGCGGCAGCGGCGATCGCGGGGCTCGCGGCAAACGCGGGCGGCCCGACCAGCGCGGCGGCGGTCGTGAGTGCGGCAGCGGTTCGCGTCATGCCGGACGCGGTGCCGGCGGCGGGGAGCGCCGGATCGCGCGCGCCGAATTTCTCTTTCATCCAGCCGCCAGCACCGCCGAACGCTTCGGGGTTTTTCCACAGGTAAGTCCCTGCTCCTGCGGCAGCCGTTCCTGCGACGAGGGCCGCGGCTGTCCACGGGTTCCCGATTGCGAGAGGAACGAGTCTCGATAGTGCGAGGGGGACGAATCTCGACAGCGTGCCACCGATGGACTCGATCGCGCCGGCGCCTATCGACGTGAAGCGGGACATCGCGGTCGTTCCAAGCGCGGAGCCCACGCTGCCCGCAAGCGTTCCCACAGCGGGGACCGCGGCATTGAGCGCCACATAGGTCGCGGCGAGGATGCCGGCGGCCGTGCTGTGTTCCTGCAAGAGCCCGACGACCTTTTCAGTTGCCGTGGCGGTGTAATCCAGCGCGGTGTTGTACGTGGGCGTGAGCTTCTCGCCGACTTCGCGCTTCAGGTCTCGCAGTCGCGCCTGCGCGACGAGTTCGCGGCCCTGCGTCGCCTGCAATGCCATCGACTGGGTGGCATCGATGCCGGGGGTGGCGGCACTGTTCCGCTCGGCGGTGTGAATCTGTTCGCGCTGATCGTATATCGTCGTCAGAAGCTTTCCCGCGTCCTGCTTGGGAAAGGTCTTGGCAATCATCGCCTTCACGTCTTCGGGACGCGTGATCCCTTTCGCGGTGAGCTTCGGCAGGAAGACTTGTTCGAGCCACTCGACCGGGGAGCTTTTCAGCAGGTCGCTGCCCAGCAGCGCGTTTCCCTTGCCGGCCTGCTTCGGATCGATCAGGCCCAGCGCTTTCATTTGCTGCGTCGTCGCTTTGCTCAGCTTGCCTTGCAGGACGCCGTCGTACAGCGATGCGAGCCCCTTGCCGGCGTCCTTTCCGCCGAGCGTCTGAATGACCGGCTCCATCTGGAAGTAGAACGCGCTCTTGCGCAGTTGCTTCGCCGCGTTACCGCCCGCTTCGGCGAAGTCGTTCCACTCGTCGCCGCTGACGTCGCTGCCGGTCCCCAGCAGCATCTTCCGGACCGCCTCCGCTTCATCGCGGACAGCCCCCTCGTCGTTCACGCCGACGCGCAGCTTGATGACCTTCAGCATGTTTCTCAGCTTCTCGTCCATCTCTTCCGCGTCGTCCTCGCTGAACAGCGCCGCGTTCGAGAAGCTGATCTTCGACAAGGTCGGCAGCGCGATTTTCGCGAGTTGCTCGTCGTGCACCTCCTTCTGTACCTCAGACATGAGATCCAGGTTGTCGGTGGTCGACCGGCCACGTACGTTCAGCGCACGTGCGTACTGCACCGTCTCGGGCGATGCGCCCGCCAGGCGGAGCCGCAGCGCCGCGCTCTCGGCCTGCTTCGCTTCGTCGACCGGCCCGCGTGCCGCCTCGATCACCTTCGTGCCGGCGTTTTTCAGCGCCTGACCGCGCTCGACCAGTTTGGGCACGGCGTTGCGCACCGCTTCGACGCGCTTGCGCCGCCGCGCATCGAACCCGCTCACGCCGGCGTTCATCATCGACGTGCGGGACGCCATGTCCGCGCGCAGCTTGCGCTCGTCACGGGACAGGTTGTGCGTGTCGATACCCGCGCCGGCGAGCTGGGTGCGCATGGCTTGTACACGGCCGGCCTGGTAGTGGTGCGCGGATGCCAGGTTCTCGGCCGCGCGTTGCGCCTTGTTGAAGTCGCTGATCATCTGTTGCGACGGCGAGCGGGTCGCGCGCAGCGACTGGGCGAGCGTGTCGACGCGCTCGCGTGCCGCCGAGAGATCCGATGCCGTATTGGCGAGGCCCTTGCGCATCTCGCGAAACTCGCCGATGCGCTTCTGCGTCGTCCCGAGTTCGGCCAGCTCGCGGCGGGTGTCCTTCAGCGAAGCGGCCAGCCCCCGGTTGCCGGTCAGCATCATTTGCAGGGGCTTCGTCATGTTGTCGACCATGTCGAACATGACGCGCAGTTTCGTGGTGTTGTCCATCGTCGATCGTTTCGCTTATTGGGCGCCGGCACGCACTCGCGCGCGCTCGCGCCAGTCCATCAGCTCGGCCAGGCTGAAGGCGTCCATCACGGGCGGTGTCCAGCCGAACACCGTCGCGATGTCCGCCATCGGGTTTTCTATGCGGTCTGGGAGGCCAGTCGGGATTTCACGGCCTTCGGCATCAAAAAACCGGCGAAGATGCCTCCCAGTTGCACGAGGTCGGCCGGGTCGATGTTGGCGACGTCGGCTTCGGTCAGCATCGGCGAGCTGATGCGCGGCAGCACCTTCGACAGGGCGGTCACGTCGAGGCTGACGAGGTCGGACAGCGACACGCCGCGCAGTTCGCCCGATTTCGGCTTGCGCAGCGTGATCGACGTGATCGTCTGGTTGCCGCGCACGAGCGGCGTATCGAGCGTGTGGGTGGCCGGATCGTCCTGTTCGGGCGTCGCGATGGCGGCCACGGCGGGCGCATCGGCCTGCAGGTCGTTCGCGGCGGCGTCGGGTTGCATCGGATTCATGGTGGTCCTGTGTGTGATCTGTCGGGGGAAAGGCGGAGGCCGGCCCGGCCGGCGTAACCGGCCGGGCGGCGGATTACAGCCCGATCGCGTTGCGCAGCGCCGCGAACAGGTCGTTGCCGTTGACCTTCTCGATCATGTTGACGAAGTCGATCTCGATCACGTCCTGGCCGTTCACGGACAGCTTGTAGTAGCTGGCGACCGTCGTGACCTTGAACGCGGTGTCTTCCTTCGACTTCGCGGTACCCGGGTCGATTTCGCTATGGCGGCCGCGGATCACGATCTCGATCGCGTCGACGTGGGTCGAATCCTCGGATTGATAGCCGCCGGCGAAGCGCAGCAGCACGCCGTCGTGTTTCGTGATCGCGTACTGACCGAGCACGGAGCGCATGAAGCCGCCACAGGTCCATTCGAGCTGGATCCCTTCCTGCCCGAAGTCGATCTTGATCGGACCGCTCATGCCGCCGCCCTGGTAGTCCTCCATCTTGCGCGTGAGCTTCGGCAGCGTGACTTCGACAACCTGGCCGACGAAGTTCTCGCCGTTCTGGAACAGGTTGAATCCCTTGAGTTTGCGAGGCATACCCATCGTGTTTGACTCCTGGTGAGGCCGGTCGTTACGCGCTTACGCGCGCGGCGAAATCGGCGAGATAACGGTCGGTGATGCGCTGGCGCAGCATCAGGTTTTCGAGCGGCGGAACCGGCGTGTACTCGTAGTCGAGATACGCCTTGCCGGACTTCAGCACGTCCGTCGTGTTCGGCTCCGGGTCGTACCAGGCCGAGCCGCCGATCAGGTAACCCTGCGAGATCCACTCGCGGAACTTGGCGTTGATCGTTTCGATGATGTCGCGCGGCAGCGACGGGTTGAGCGGGCCGTCGATGATGGCCATCTGCGCTTCGGCGATCGAATCGGCGATGACCTGCGCGGTGCGCGTGTAGTTCTCGAACGCGAACAGCGGATCGTCCGAGCACGTGCGCGAACCCCAGAAGCGGAAGCCGTTGCGGTTCACGAGCGTCGTCACGTCCTGCTCGTTCAGGAAGCCCGCGTCCGTCGCCGGATCCTGCAGGTCCCACGACACGTCGGCGCTGATGCCGGTGACGCCGTTCACGCCGACGTTCGACAGCGTCTTGTGCCAGCCCGTGTCGTTGTCGATCTTCGCGCGCAGGCCGGCCGCATACGCGGTGGCCGGCACGACGACGGTCTTGTTGGTCGTGTCGTCCCACGCGAGGAAGTCCGGCCAGACCACCATCAGCTCGCGCTGGCTGAACTGCTTGCGATAGGCGACGGCTTCTTCCTTCGTCTTGGCGCCGTTGGCCGACACATACGCGAACGCGCGCAGTGATTGCGCGATAGATGCCAGCGCGGCGGCGACGGGTTGCGTGTCGAGGCCCGGCGTCGCGAGGATGCGCGGTTTCACGCCGAAGCGGGCCTGCGCGCCGAGCAGCGCCTTCATCCCGGTGTACTTGCCGTCGGCGGTGACGGCGCCGATCACGTTGGTCGCCGTTTCCGCGGCGTCCTTGCCTTCGGCGACGCGCACGACGATCGTGACGGGCTTGGTCTGCCGGCCGATCGCGTCGAGCGTGCGGCGCAGCGTGCCTTTGGTGCCGGCCTTGCCGAGTGCGGCAACGACGTTGGTCAGAAGAACCGGCGTGTCGAGCGGGAAGGCGGTGGCGTCGGCGTCGGACGCCGTGCAGACGATGCCGACGACTGCCGTCGACACGGTGCGGATCGGGCGCGAGCCCTCGTTGATTTCGATGACGCGTACGCCGTGGTGATAATCCTGCGGCATGGTGTGTGGCTCCTGTGTGTGCAGATGAAAGAGAACGGGAGGAATCCCGTGCGGATCAGGTCGCGGGGTCGGCGACCGGAGCTGCGGGGTCGGCGATCGGCGCTGCGGGTTCGGTAACCGGAGCTGCGGGTTCGACGATCGGCGCTGCGGGTTCGGTAACCGGGGCTGCGGGTTCGGCGACCGGCGCTGCAGGTTTGCTCGGCTCGGCCGGCGGCGGGGGCGGCGGCGGTACGTACGGCGCCGGTGTCGCCGGCCACGTCACCGCATCGGGGAACGAGTCGGCCTGGACGACCGAAACGAGCGCCATCTGGTAGGCCGACCAGGCTTTGAAGTAGTAGATGCCTTCGTCGTCGAGCAGGCCTGCCGCGTAGGCATCGGCCTTGCCGGCGTTGGCCTTGCGCGCGGCGTCCAGCCGGCGCTCGAACTCGGCCATCGCGGCGTCGCGTTTCTCGCGCTCGATCAGTGCAGCCGGGACGACCCATGCGCCGTTGATCCACGCATGGCGAGGCGACGGCTGCGCTTCGGTCGTCAGGCCGAGCTCGTCGGGCGTCTTGCCGGCGGTGGCGATTTCGACGGCTTCGCCCGTATTGGTGCGGTAGCAAATCCGGCCGCGGAAGTCCGGCAACAGCGTCCACGCGCCGTCGCGGTAGAACGGCCAGGTCGTCGGCGTGCGCGCCGGCGGCTCGTCGAACGTCGCCCATGACGGCACGAGCCAGCGTTCGGCGTTGCGCGGATCGGCGTCGGGCTGGCTGCTGCTCAGGTATTCGCCGGTCTGTGAGTTGTAGTGGTGAATCAACATAGGTTGAAGTCCGAGAGTTAGTAAGCGCGGATCATCGCGAGCAGCGCGATATTGCGCGGCCGTGCTTCGTTCCCGCCGTCCGCGTTGACGGTGATGGCGTGGCTGTGATTGCCGGCGCCGCCGATGCCGACGTTGTGGCCGTGATTGCCGGCGCCTTCCGTGTTGAATTCGTGGCTGTGGCCGCCGGCCGGACTCGTCATGCCCCACACGTTGTCGTTGTCGCTGCTGCCGGAGCCCGCGTTGTTGGAGGCGCCCCAGGTTCCCCATGGCGGGCGGTAGACGGCGAGGCTTTCGCCCCACGGCGATACGTGCTGGTGATCGCCCACGCCGGCGGTCCAGCCATGGTGGCCGTGCCAGCCCTGTGAATCGGTCCATGCGGAGTGCGTGTGGTCGCCGACTGCGGCCGCGCTCGCGCCGTGCGCGTGCGATCGGTTCTGGGCGGCTTGATACGTACCGATGGCGCGTTGCGGGTCGATGTCGTCGCGGCCGTCGGCCCAGCAGCGGATGAATTCGCCACGCAGTTCCGGCAGACGGAACGTCGTCGCGCCGTCACCGGTGGAGAAGCAGCCCCAGTGCTCGTTGCGCCATTCATCGTCCGAGACGAGCGTGCCGCTGGCCTCCGCGTAGGCCCACAGGGCCGGGTAGTCCGCGCGATTGACGAGGACGCCGTTGGCTTTCAGGAAACCGGCGCGCGGCAGCGTGCGCGGCTCGAATACGATCTGGCCGACCATCGCCGTCGCGAGGGTGGCCAGCACCCATTCGGTCGTGGCGAGCGAGGTCGAGCGGTCGCCTGCCGCTGGCGTCGGGGCCTTCACCGGTGTCTGGAAGGTCGTTCCGCCCGGCGTGAACGAAACCTGCGGAACCGCGTTGCACGTGACGCCAAACGACCCGTCGTTGATGTGGTACAGGCCGGTGTCCGGCGTGCCGTCGTTGATGAAGGTGAGCGATGGTGCCTGCGCGCTGCCTTCGGACAGGAACAACCGCTTGCCCGGATCGAACCAGATATCGCCCGCCATGTTGCCGCCCTTCGCGCGGTCGAGCGGTGTCAGGTTTCCGCTGTGCCAGACCGGATTGCCGTTGATGCGGAAGGTGTGGTCGTCCAGGATGTACTGGAACGAGTCTGCTTGACCCCACCAGCCGACCGAATGGGCGTTGGCGTAGAAGTGACCGTCGACCGGGCCCAGCCGGATGTGCCCTTCGTTCGTATTCCTGCCAATGGCGAGATCGCCACCGATGTTCGTCAAGGCTCCGCTGTCGCTGATGCGGACGATCCCGTCGGAGAGCGACCACGCGAACGGTCGGAAATCGTTCCACTGACCGTCCGGATTACCCTTGTTCGTCGACAGCAGGTACACGTTCGTGCCGTCGTTGCGCAGGAAGGCGCCGTAGTCGTTGGAGATCGCACGGAAATGGGCGCCGTTGACGTCCATCGCCCGTGAGGTCAACCCGCCATTGAAAGTCGCATTTCCCGCCGCCTGAATCGCATTGCGCCCGTCATCGCCGATATCACCGACGAGCAGGCGCTTCGCGACCGAGAACGCCTGCGTGCCGCGACTGACACGAAACGCGGGGAACTGCGTGACGCCGTCGTCCGCGAACGCGTTCACGCCGAAGTCGTTGCCGCCGTTACCCCCGGTTGCTGAGCCGTCACGCTTGAACATCGACCAGCGGATCTTGCCGCCGTCGGTAAAGAACAGCGTGGAGAAGTTGCCAGCCCCACCGTCGATCGACGCGGCCTTCGCATAGCTCGTGCCTTCGGCAGCGATATCGCCGCCGACGCGCAGGCGCGAATTCCCGTCGTCGTTCCTGACGTCGCCCACCAGCACGCGGCCGCCGTACATGATGCGCAGGGCGCGCGCCTGGTTCGCGTCGGTCTCGGCGTCGTTGACGGCACGGTTGAGCCACAGGTCGACGTACTCGCGCCCCCAGGCGCCGTTGTCGAAACCCGAGCGCATCGTCGCGACGATGCGCGATCCGCTATCGGTGTTGCCGCCGCTGAACGTGCCGTAGAGGCGCATGCGGCTTTCGCGGCCGTTCTTGCCCGTCGGTGGCCGGATCGAGACATGCGCGGTGTC
>STHD01000865.1:0-48007 GCA_016170015.1 Anopheles longipalpis
AAAAAAACGGCCACCTTCATAGAAAACAAAGTTTTGTTTCATCAAGACCGTTCCACAAATCATTGAAAACAATGACAACTAGGCTACGTATTGCTTCCCTAGCCAACGCATTCTACAGAGCTGATTCCCAGCGACTATTTCCTTTGTTCAGATCTCAAAAAGGATGCTCGTTGGGAAGAAAATTTCGTCGGATGAAGAGGCCAAGAGGATGAAGGGGGATGATCGCCAAAACTAAAGTCTTTTTTGAGGCAAAAGACAAATACTACTACAAAAATAATAGCGAAAATTTTAAAGACCGCTATATTCGGAATATCATCCTTGAAGGGATGTATATTGAATAAAAAATAAATAATTTTTCACAAAAAAATGTTTTACTATCACAGGCGAAACAATTATCAGCCCACCTGTTTTTAAGTGACGTAGCGAAGATGGTTTACAGTTTGTTTCGAAGAAGAAAATATCTACTGTAAATATCATCTCTAGTAAAAGGTCGCCCGATTGGGGCGGCCCGATGGTGCATGTGATAAACGGCGCCAGTCCACACGGCCGGACCGGGTTCAAATCCCATCCGGACCGTCCCCCCGTAGCAAGGACTGACTATCCGGCTATGTGGTAAAAAATAAGTCTAGTAAGCCAGAAATGGCCGGCGTGACCTTGTAAGGTCGTTAAAGCCAAGAAGAAGAGTAAAAGGTCGCCAGGATTATGGTCGTTTCCCCCCTTTATTTTCAACATAAATCAAGGTCAGACAAAGTACCACAGTTGCGCACAGTTGATTGATTTTGTTTGACCCGTTTGATGCAACAATGTTATGCACGATCTTTGGTGCAGGGCATCGGTCCAACAAACGTCAATCGTATCACCCACCGAGTCGGAATAACCATTAGTGCTAATTAGTGTATCTCCGCATTCAGTCCCAACAAACGTCAGGAATAGGCCGGTCAGCTTTTAACTATGCATTGTGCAATCAACGAACAGATCCGTTTCGATTCCCGTTTGCTAGCAAATACTATCGATTTTGACAGATGATCCGGTCTGTTGGACCGGTGGTTCGGAGTTACGTTAATCGATTACAACCGTGCAACAGAATGACACGAACCTGTTGTGTAATCTCTAGAACGCAACATTGTGATTCTAACGAGCGTTGATGAAAATTAATGAAACTGGTGCTATACATGTCAAGGATTTTCTTACCACGGCATTGGACAGTTTCACACATTACTGAACATAATTGTACTTAATTTAAAATGCCAACTAACTGTACCAAGTCGATAGGGAAATGTTTCGTCCATACATTACATCATTTCCAGAACTCAGAAAGATAATCTCCAACGACATGTGCAGTCATCGTAATTGCACAAAAGGCAGATCGAGGAAAATGCAATGCTTATCAGTGGGAAATTTAATGCATCGAAAAATGTTTCATTAAAATCTGACAACAATGTGAAGCACTTCCGGGTTTGCAAGCTGATTTTCCGATTCCGATGATGGCAATAAACAGTATGTTGATTTTTTTGTTGGGTGATGATGATGTAATGTGTTTTTGTTGCGAACGATGAAGCCTGTTTAATAATCGCTTTAATACCAACCTTTAATTTTTTAAACCTTTTAGGCTGTTGAGGTAGTGTGGTGTATTTTTTTCCTCAAAATACGCATAAAAACGCATACAAAATGCGCTGGAGATGTAAAAATAATTTAAAATATGGTAATTTATTGTATCATTCTGAAACGCATAATTTCAAGCGTCATATTATATCCTTCTTGGCTTTAACGACCTTACAGGTCACGCCGGCCATTTCTGGCTTACTAGACTTATTTTTACCACGTAGCCGGATAGTCAGTCCTTGCTACGGGGGGACGGTCATATTATATAACAACTTTTAATAATTCAAGTGTTTTAGTTAAATACTTCTAATATAATAGTAGTTATAATTTCTATTCAAAAACGTGTTGTGCAATTATATAAACATTTCTAAAATAAAAAAAAATACATTAATTATGTTCGCAAGCCTGCAGCATCCATTGATAAGCAAATTATTTTATTTATTTATTTATTGAGTATTACGGTCTATTCTGTTCAAATTATTTTATCTTAATAAAAATTAATGTTTGAGCTTTAACGTCTATTAAATGAAAGTAAGGAGTTGAACGGAGAATTTATTTTACAAGAAACATCCCCGATACACAATGACCGTTAACATGATCGCCAATATGTTGGATTAACAACATATGAAATGACAACGTCAAATGTAGTGCTTTTGCCTCGAGAGTGCAAAGAAATTCGATTTTTTGTTCAATCTCACACACATTACACAAGATCCTTGCAATGCTAAATCAATCCGTAAAACTCAAGCTATTTTCACATATTTGTGTTGTTGCTGGTAAGAGCTTCAAGCTACAGTTTCATAAACAAAGTTTGTAAAGGATGGTTAAGACAGGCTTCTTATTTAAAGTTTTGCATATATGTTTTCAATAAATTGACATACATGTGGTGATTGACGTTGATTTCTATTTAAAGAAAATATTTATCCATATCAAGTATGCAACTATTCGAAGCTTATGAATCATGTCTAAAATCTTCATAATGGTTTACTTCTAAGCACAGCGATATAATGTATTAAACATAAGAAAGACTGTAATGTAATAAATTAAATGAAATTATATTAGATACCTAGACCATTGTATTTATCGTATAAAATCAATAATGACCGTTACTTACACGGGGCAGTAAAGCGTGCAGCCATTATGAAATGAATTTCGTGCAGTATTGTTCACCACATTTCATAATTTCGCTTAGCACCGACAGAAGAATTACCAGCAGGTGAAAGGTATGCATGCCTGTGAGTAAGATTAATGAACTCCACCACACAAATATTTCATATATTCCGCAAAATGGTGAGAGGTGGTACGTAACGAACAAACAGCGAATGCATTCTACGGGGATGATGAAAAAGCGGGGAAGGCTTAGTATTACGCTTGTGCATTCTTTAGGATGGAATGCCTGGCACATTGCACAGGCAACCACAATGAAAAGCATCATATACTGGCGTTGGAAATGGGTGTAGCAAAGTGCAAAAAAATCTAACACGAAAAAAAAACACAAACAACACGCTAATGAAGTTTGCAACCGCATACGCTTATACAGAACAATGCATAACAGGTTTGGCATTGTTTTGGATGCTTTAATAGACTTTAGGTATATTTTTTAGATTTTTTTGGTTCTTCATTTTGTTTTTAGTTGAATGTTTTAATTAATGTGGTTGTACTATTTCTGCTTGTTTCATTCTAAATATTATTTTGCACATTTTATCTATTAGAAAGATGCGAACATGGAGTAAGAGTAAATGAGTGCATTAAATCCTGCAAGTGAATGTATGGTTTCAACTCAGCACAAAGAGTTTTTTTCACTCAACAAGAGTGTGTAAAAGGGTTTCGCTTCTGTATTTATATTTAAATCGCTCTATTGAAAATTATAGTTTTTATATGATTTATAGTTTTCATTGGCTTCACTTTCGTGCAAAGGTAATTTATTTGAATTGATTTATTCGTAATTTATTCTTTACCAGGACAATGCAAATGATAGGGTGCGTAGAGCCCACTTTAACGAATCGCGCAAGCGAATATTAAATACGCCACTATTAATGTGGAAACGCCCAATACTTTAGTGAATCTACAAAAATTGTTATAGAATCGTGTGCCATTGTCATGGAATGTCAAATGAGCAGGCTGTTTACATATACGAGGATTGAAGAGTTGAAAAATAAAATAACTGTTTTAACGAGATTTTAAACAAATGTTTTTCAAAATAGGGACTACACATTATTACTAACATTAATAAATCACAAATAGTTTAATTTTCATAAAATTGGACCTGAAAATTTTGGAAATTAGCATTGTAACGAATAACGCGTTGGTCTACAGTCACTGAACATTCAACAAACAGTGTCAAATCGTATGGAAAATGTTTTCGATAAGCATTTTTGCTCAATGGAAAACAAACCAGTTTGTTTCGATTCGGTTTACTCATTGAACATTTCGAAGATGGAAAACAAAAAGAAAAAGAAGAATAGCAACTGTCAAAATACTTCTACTGTAGAGGTTTAATCGCCAATAATTATAGATTTTTTCTCCAGCAATTGTGTTTTTCCGTGTCTTTTCAAACAATACCAACAGCGGAAATGCTTTACTAAAACCAAAACGGTCGTAAATTGATGATGCAGTTTCCATTTTCTTCTTCGGCTATTTTGAATCTACACCAACCGCCATTCTGTCGATTTGAAAGCTCGTTAGCTTGCTCGTTGTTCAATGAGCGCGTAGACTAGGTCCAGTTTTGCTCATTGAATGTTTGTTGAATGTTCAGTGACTGTAGACCAACGCGTAAAGGATCACACGAACACAACGACAACAATCGTACGAATCTGACATTCCATATTAATGGCACGCGATTCTACAACAATGTTTTGGTGATTCGCTAACGTATTGGAGTGTTTTTATATGAATGGTCGCGTATTTTATATTCATGCAATAAGTAAGCACTCAGTAGAATGGTTCAAATACAAATAGAGAAACAGTTTATCTAACTCTTGTTGACTGCTTGAACACAAAACAATGAGTCAGCTCAGAGAGTGGATTAGTATATAAGCAAATGAGTAGTCAAAGGATTATTGTAGTGTATTATTTTTTATTTTATTTTTGTATTTGTATTTATACTCTATTTGTACTTTATACTTGTATTTATACTCTTTCATTTTGTTTCAACTCTCTTAAAAGAGCCATTATTCTCATCTCTAGTGTGCTTAGTTTAAAAGGAACATAATTTGGGTAATTAATTTTAGAAACCTTAACGCTAAGAGATCAAGAATTTATTCTTACAGCTGTAGTTTTATGTTCCGTAATATTAGTTACAATATTCAAAAGAACCTACCAAAGGCATGAACAATCGACCTTAGGTATATGAAACATGACTTGAGATATATCGTTTTGATCAACCACATGTTTTACAAGACTTCAATTTCCACTTTCCACTATTTCCACCAATAAACCGTTAGTAATCTAGAGTCACATTTTATTTCTTCAGCTTCTCACTGTATAACAACTTAATTCTTTTAACGCTCGTTGCACTTCAATACAGTGTGTGAACATATCTCTAGCGCAAATTTTTTCTCCGGGAAATTTCCTCTCCTTCAGCAGATATCAACCGTTCAACGATCTTTATCTAATGCTACACAGTAAATTACGCGCACCCTTTCCTAAACGCACCTGGCAGAAGACTACTGCTGGCTGACGGTGTGCGATTTGATGGGCAAATTTACATCCAGTCAGCTTCCTGGACACTCCTGACTCCAGCCCCCCCCCCCCCACACCGGGATGTAATTTCAACCCGATCAACCACGGCAAACACCGACAGTTGCAGTTTGTCGTTGGCTGCTTCCACACGGCTCCAAAACTCCCTTTTGCCCAGTGGCTGGCAATAATGCGAGTAATATGTACGTGCAACAATTTATCGCCGCCGGTGGTCGACCGTCTAATTGCGCTCGTAAAATCTCCTTACCCAAAAGGTGTGAGTGGTCCGAAAATTTTCATCACCGTTCGGTGCGAAAGGCACGCACATGTCAACCGTTCTTCGGGTTTTTTGGTATGGGCGTTGTGCTAAAGTATCCGAAAATCCGTACAATCCACACCACCGGGAAGCTTATCTCGTCCGCGCAACACATTCAACAACGTCGGTTTAACGCTGGAAGAGATGACAAAAGGATGGCGGTTTGTGGAATGCAAAATGGACCATGGCGATTTATGGACAATCGGTTAGCGCAATTAAGCGTAAAACCTATTTCGATTTTACCTCAGCCACCCTGTACAGGGGTTGTTTGTTGTCCTTGAACCGGGTGGGGGCAGTTTTTGTGCTTGTGACGGTGTGTACGAATATGAATAAAGTTCGCTAACGATGAGTTGCCCCAAACCCCGTTGCACTTCTTTGCCGGATGTGTGGATGTTTTAATGTCTCCCGAGGGGGAGCTAGTGGATTGTATGTAATTGCTCCTCCACCGCAGGATCAATACGGCATGGGGAAGCGATCCGTTGGTCTCGACATACCTCCGAGCACGGACGTCACTGGGCAGTTAATTGGACAAAGTAAATAAGTTTCGACTGGCAATAACACTAACACTGTGGTGATCAGCATTAATCCGAACTGCACCCGTATCCAATTCTGGCCCCGTTAACGATCCACCATTAGTGATCGGTTTTTACCTGTCCAAATATAGAACTGGTGAAGACCGGTGACCACACGGTGGCCGATTTGCGGACGGTTGTCAAACTTTGACGCACCACACTGTCGTCATCCTAGGTGTGTGTATTATTTTTGTCAATTCACTTATTGCGCATTTTTTTGGCATTTATTCACATTTTTTCGTACTAATGTGTTGAAAAAAAAAATCATTATCTTAAAAAGATGTTACTGTTAAGAATAAAAACATACTTTTGATTATTATATTTATTTAATGTTATCATATTATGTAATAATATGAAACACTATTTATGTACAAGTAATACATATTACAAAATAGTATACATTTTGTTCTAAAACAATCGAAACAGTTACCTAACTGTTGCTAATATCATCTTCCAATAATGTTTTGCTTTTGTCCTAACTACACCAACTTCATGCATACTGCAGGGTCCATCGTTTGCTGACTGTTCTTGCCATTTTCCAATTTGGCCAAAAAATGTCATTAAGCGGCATGCCGAGCAACTGGGAAGCAGCGAGCACGAAAGAGGGTCACCAGTTTTGGAAACGTATAAATGTTTATTTGCAGCTGGTCCGACACCTTGATGTCACTCAACTGGTCACCGGTAACGATGTGACCGTTACGTGCCGGCCGAGGCCGTTCTGTTCGATTAATGTTCGGGTCATCTGATATCGCGCTTTGCACAACGCGTGACACAACGTGGCTGCTAGTGCGAAAATGTAAACTATAATCGTCCACTCAATTATTAATTGCTCGTCCGCCGGGATACGGGACGATATGTTGTTTCGAACCATCGCCTTCAGGTGTTCAGGCGTGAATCGTGTAACGACGTGGTGTAAGTATTTTCCTTGTGCACATATTGTTGTCATTCTTACCGCTCGATGGCAGCGTAATTTGTTGCGTAACGATCGTGCGACATGATTGTCGCGTCGATTTTCTCGCTTGTACAGTTTTGAGACGAAATTTTAAATGGTATTATTGTAGGGTTTTTTTTACATAGTTAACTTGGGAGTGTAATTTTGAATTGATTAAACTTTTCTGCTACACCAAGACAGAACGAAGCATGGTCATTTGCAGAAAGGAACCTTTTAAATAAATTAGTGCAGATTGCATCTTTTCCTCAATGTTTTCTAAATTATCCTTGTAATTGTTGTTCCAACCAGTTGTTTAAACAAAACTGACTGCTTTTTCAAAAAACAAAATAAAAAACGCTTAAACCATTCGAACAAAGAAATCATGACTTTCGAGCTTTTCTGGGCTCGAACACCTTGCTTGCTTAAAAAGGATCAAAGAACGGAATCAAACGAATTGCCGGATGAGATATTTTTACCGTTGGCATTACCATCCAACAATGTCGATTGTTCAGCAGAGCGCAAGTAAGTGTTGAAAGGTGCTAAACGGTTCCTATTTCTCACCACGCCTGGCATCGCACGCTTCGGGCTGTAGGACACACTAGGGTTGTGCCCGGCGGGACTACCCGCCTGATGATCTCTGGGGAGCGTGTCCAAAGAAAGGATAGAAACTCTGTCAAACAGATGAACGAACAAAAGCGTTCACTCTAAATATTCCAAACCATCATCGCCGTCCGTGTTACATGGTTGGGCTGTCCTCTTGGGAAAGGGGACGGGATCATCCTTAGCCACATTCGGGAAAGTTGGCCGGGTGTGTCCATGTGTGTATCTTTCGCTTAATCCAACATTTATTTAGGGTTTGTATGGGTGGGCTATGGCTGACGGTGTACGGAGGATATGGTTTGCTTAAAGCGAAATCAACCCAAATCAACGGTTCTGTCAGTTAGCTAAATCCCTTCTGTTGGCGCTATTTCACCTATGAATGAAAGGGTGTGCATTTTTCTTTCATTTACTTAAAAAAGGAAAGGAAGTATCCGAGTCCGAATGTAACTCTAGCTCTCTCTCTCTCTGTGTATTCCTGGATATCCAGGACTGCGTCTCGGAACGGGCGAACACCAAAATGCTTTAAAACATTGATTTGTGTAACGTTTTCGTGTTTGAAGCATGATCGGCCACAAGAACGATAACCAAACGGTGCGTACCATGACATGCTTCATCGTTTCGTATTCGACTTCGGACAGAGCTGTCGAAAATTGGAGCTTTGCTTATCATTAGAAAAAGGGTGTTGGCGATGGTCAGCAGAAGATAGAGCTCATCGTTTCTGTTTAAAATAGCTTTAACGAAAGGACAAACCAAAGAAACACTATTGCTATTAAAGCTGTTTCAATTTTTGAATTTTAAATATTTAAAGTTACACTGTTACACTGTTAAATTTTAAATTTGACAAATTAATTAACATATATTAAATATGAAAATATAAAATAAATATCAAATATAAAGAAAAATATTACTTCACATTTTTCTACATTAAAAATAGTGATGAGTAAATCGTCAATTTTCGGAGTAATCCGATGTCGAGACATTTGGGAGTGTACTCCGGAGTAACTCCGGTAATATTAACGACCGAGGAGGGAGGAGGGGCGGATTGAAGGCAGAGTAATCCGGTATCAACTCCGGAGTAATTCGGAGTCAACTCCGGAGTAATTCGGAGTCAATTCCGGATTTTTCCGGAGTGAACTCCGGTTTTGTTAGGCCGGGTCGCAGTGGATTCATTAATCCACTCCGAAGTTCCCACCACTAATAAAAACCATGGTAATGTAAAAGTTCGTTTTTAAGTAATGTCCTTTTATAAGCAATGATTTATCAAGGTTTTTTTCGTTGCACAATCTATCCAAAATCCATCTTTGCAAGGGTACTGCGTTTCGAAACACATTATCACCGCTATCAGTCAAGGATTACAGATTTAGCTCGATTATCCGAACGTACACGAACTTAGCGCCGGTACAACCTTTTCATCTGTGGGAGTAATTTTTATGTCCATTCTTCTTTCGTTTAAGTTGGTTTTGAATCATTGCATCAAAGACGAAAACACAACGAAAACACAAGTAAAAAAACCACTTCACAATGTAAACCACGTATCGCTGACGACGGTGGCAGGGTATTGGAAAACGGGCGTCAATTTTATGTTCCCAAGGGTTGGGATTGGCGTTTCGTGACGTGAAACGATCGCGCGCTGACCTGCGGACTATGCACTGTCAGCTGATGGAACATTAAATCGAGAACGTTCGACTCATCAGAATTGGTTTCAGACTTTTTTTTTACGATTTGCACCAATCATGAGATGAATATTGATCATCACTGCACATCGCCTTCCGTGTGGTGTATCAGCAGAGGGAAAAGAGTTAAAAATCGCCCTTCCACATGATTTGTTCTGGTTACCCGCCGTAAATCCGGCCGCTGGACGAGTTGCCCGAATGTCTTGTTCTAGTTTATTTATTTCGCTGCTCATCTTTATGCATGGGCATCGTCATCATGCCTGACCTTCCGGAGGGCTGAATCGGAACAGTTACCTCATTCCCGGAGCACACCCGGAGTATGTCGTGGTAGGTAATGGCTGACAGTCATGAATATTAACACATCGCGTAATAACGCGGGAACAGAAGAGAGAGAGAGAGCCTTTGGCTGTGTTCGATATCGAGGCAGTCGATTTGCGTTGTAGCATGGTGTTCAAGGGAAAATGGAAAAATGCTGATAGATTCGTTTGCCTATCCACAAGATTCGATTTTTTTAACGATGAAGCTGCATGTTTTAAATTTTCCATGTTACATAACTTGTAATTCGCATTGTATAAAATAGCAACTACCTTATATAAAATGTGACTATTTAAAAAAAATGTTTTTATCTACAAAAATTAAAGTACAAGCCTTTGTTAATCAACACATTCTAATTAAATACTTATTTTCCCAACTTTTAGTTATTTCATCCCTTTCAAATAAATAAATATACTTTGTTGAGCAGTAACAGGAAACCAAGATAGTTTGCACAGTTAAGGAAAATTATCTCACAATTAACCTCATTAGCGTCTCATGCATCTACCCCTTAGGTGAAATCTTGTAGCAATCCTCTAACAGTTAATTTGCTACAAAGACGTGTGACGAAACTTTAATCCGATTCGAGAAATACCACCGTACGATTAGTGTCACAAACGTCGCTTCAATAAAACTTCGTGACACTTGGAAACGATTTTCCGCAAAACGTCGTCGGTTAGTTTGAAATCGAGGGACAAGCCACAAGCTTGGGAAGAGTGCAGTAATGGAGCAGCATCTTTGCAATAGTTCCAAAGTTTGTTAAGTTGTTCAAAGTAATTAAGCTAATAATTAAGTTAATTAGTAAAATTCCCAACTAAATGCATAATTACGCTTCATTCTTCAATTGGTTCAAATTAAGGATGTAAACAGATTAGAGTTCCATTGCATTTCGATAAGCATAATTTTGGTGAATTTTTTTTTTATTAACATTCACTATTACATAAAGTTTTGTTTTCTGTAACAGGATATATGCACAAAAATATTTTAACTGTTTCATTTGTATTTGAATAACATGATGCAGCATTACCATTAAAAATTAAACGTGATTAAATTAAGTTTAACACTAGAACTACCAAGCGTTTTTCGTTCGTTGTTCATTTTTAAACAATTTCGAAGAGTTGGAATATTTTTTATTATTGATTGGAGATCGTTAGAAATAGAAAATATATGTAAAACTCATGTTTCAACTATCTTAGGATTGTTTAACACCAAAAAAACACTATCTGATGAAAATGAAGCGTTCCCGTCAAAATGACTGGTCCAGTAGTTCTAGTGTTATGGTTAAGTTTACTTCTGGACAAGCACATTTGTAATGCAATAGACTTTAATATAATCAATATAATATGGTATATTCCATCACCACTATTGTGAATGTGAAATTATTTTATGCCATCCTTCACATGTGTCCTTTTCTTAATGTTTTGCGCTTACATTTCCAATACAAAACTTCATTGTTTTCCAAATAATAATCAACCCATCGCTACTGCTTAGGGTGACTTCAATTTTCTTTTCAATTTTTTCAATTTTCATCACATCACACTTTTCAATACTGCTGCTAAATAGCAATGTCGCCTTCGTTGGTCTGTTGTTGTGCTCATCTATTAAAAAAAAAGGATGCAAAGGTAGTGAGTGTACACATCCTGTCGTCTTATTGTTTGTCCCTACCCTGTACGGCATCGCAAAGCAGAACTTTCGCACAACCGTACGAAGCGACCGACCGATGTGGGCTTAAGCTAAGACTTTACCCGCCCATTCAAAAGCGTCTGCAATGGTTGAGAGCTTTCTCTTTGACAAATGAATTTTGAGCCTCCGGTTCGAAAAGCGAGAAACACTGAGGACGGATTGAGGCTCCAACGATTCAACGCCACAGAAGCAGAACCAAGCACGGGGTACCGCTGCGCATTCAGTGGTCGACGTGTTTTCCATGAAACCAGTCCCCCTGCAGGAAATCCTGTTTTACAAACGTCCCGACAGCTAAGTCAACTCTGCAAAACCCACTGCCTTCTTTGCATAGAAATTGTTGCAAGGAAAAAAATAGCAAGAAAGCTGCAATCTCCGACAGGTGGCTGTTAGATAACGATGTCTAGGAACAGACGACGGAGCAGCCGGAAAACGTCCTACATACTTTAACCTATTCTTCATCATCGCCGGCGGTGGTTTCCATTCACAGATACCAAAAATATATCCATCCTTGATGGTTGGTTTCTATTTCGTCATTTGTAAATCATTTCCACCCACCAGACAAATGAAACGGCCTGTTGGTAAGCTGATCGGAACGAAGCAGCTATAGCTAGAGAAGAAGGGATGGTATCTATTTATTTAGTACTGGAAGCGGAGCCTATTAACAGCTACTGAACACATTTGTAGAAGCGGCGTGATTTTTAACCTAGCAAACAGGATGAAACGTATCATTTAGATGATTCTTTGAATTAACTACTTTCCACTCTGCTTTATAAAGGCAGAATTATTACTTATATTACAAGCAACATGTGTATCAAACAAGAAAGTTGCAAGGTGATCTAAAGTTACCTTCTAATTTCTAATAATTTTGCATTTTGACTTCTTTTTTGACTTTGGCCTATATTATTATGCTTACAGGGAAATGCAAATGACAGGGTGCGTAGAGCCCAGTTTAGGGAATCGCGCAAGTGAATTCATCAGTAAATTATTTCCAATTTTGATTTTAAAATATATTCAACACATGACGAAAATCATTATTAGTATCGGGAAATTTTTTGAACAAATCATTGATCACATCAATTAGCACATATTTGAAATGAATTGCATTCCCACTGCTTTCAATCTCGTGCTGCATTTTCTCACAACAAACAGAAAGGAAAATTCCTTTCATTGAATTGTTTTTTCTTTCTCTGACGAAAAAAAAATATAGAAACAAAATTCCTGTACAACTTTGCCCCACAATCCGCTTATAACGGAGTACGCTTTCAAAGTCAGCTTTCACCAGTCGCTCAATGCGGGTGCAATGATGCGTGATTCCTTTTAACAAAAAAGAAAAGCCAACTTCATTCTATACAGCACCTGCCAAACCGAAGCACACGAACGGATGGCAAAAGGGAACCGGAAAATGGCCGAACGAATTAATGTGGCAATTTGTCTTCGTTTTACTGCCACGGCATCAGCATCGCAGTAGCACCACCGTCGAAAGTTAGCGTAGCCTCGGGGTGAATGTTTTCAATTTTCTACGATTTCTGTCTTTTTCTTTTCACGAGTACCAATAAAGGAAAAGCGGAAACACAAGTTCATTCTTTTACTAGCAGCGAAATATTCGCTCCCCAACAAAAGCGATTTAATCGGGTGAAAAATGGTATGAAAAAATTAAAATCTTCTTTCAAATCGATTGTGTTTGTGATTTTGTTTTTTTTTTCGAATGCCACGAGCCAAAAAGTTGTCTTTTTTTCATTCTAAGACTACAATATCGAGAAAAGGAAGTACCGAAAACGACTTAAATGATGCTTTCATCTACCTTTCATCATTTCTTTATGGTTCGGCTACAGGTGATCAAATCGATTAAAATCTAGGCCGGATATAGAGTCAATTGAATAAAATACTTTATGATTGGTAATTTTCAGCCTACGTACCGATTGAATGACTAAAAATCACCACTAATTGAGATTCCCATTTGCTAAGAAGCACACGATTTATCGATTTAGATATCTATTGTTGAATGAATATAAAAGCATCTATAGAACTTACTTGTACAAAAGAGGATGAAAATGGATGGTTTAAGGTGCTTTTGAAAATATGTCTCAAAATGGTTTTTTTTTGAATTTCCATTCTAAAGACACCCAAACTAATTGACTTCCGGCGTTATTATTTTTTTGTAGGTATACTCACTAGTCCTTAAATTAATCAAACCTTCGTGTGAACCGTATCTCAAATTCTATAAAATCATTCTTCCCTCAATTATGGAGGCGCGGATGATTCATTTGAATTTTCCAGCACCCCTAGCACCCCAACAACATGGCCGATAGAGTCGCATAAAAATAGCATTCTTAAAGTTTGCCCACACTTTAAGCCCCCATTTTGCCGAGCACGTACATCCTCGGTGTGCCGATCCCGTCTGTTGGTAAAAGAACAACGGAAGGTAAGAAAGAAGTGCCGTACGAATGTGCCATTGACGTTCAGGCGTTCCACCAACGGGGTAGCACAGTAAGAGAGAAATGGGAAACCTCGGTAATACCCCAAAACGTCTACCGTAAGCTCTATGGTTGGCCACCATTTTCACTCCACCAGTGTGGTGTAAATGGAGTTGTACGAAACCACTTCTGACAGTGATAACCGTGGTCGTGGAAAACTCCACCTTCAATCTCAAGGGGGTAGAGGAAACCGAAGCACGCGTGCGGGCCGAATGTATAACGAAGCACTTCCGGGACCACCGTTCACGGGGTTTTGAGTCGGCTGGACGAGAAATAAATCATAATTTAATTGAAATTTAATCCTTCACGGCTCTGTAGTGGATCTTCTTTTTTGGGAAGACATGCAACACAAGGGGCAGCGAAATGTGGAAGCCGACAGTGAGCCAAAGTAAAATGGATTCATTACATTTGTGCACAGCAGAGTAATAAATAAATGTGTTATCGAAAAGTGAGAACGAAAGCCTTGAATAATCGGTCTGTAATAAAATTTGCAATATGTTGAATCTGGAATTCGAACTAATGAGTTTGATATGCTCCATTACTCGCAAGTGTAAGATAGCAAATGATCATTCGAATGTTATATGACAAGATAGATAGAAAATAATAATTTGATTTACTTTAAAATATAAACGAATTTTTAAATTAATAATCAATAATAATAAAGAAAAATGATCAAGAAAAACTTTTAAAAAAACCAATCGCTTTTTTAATACAAATATTTTATTTTCACGTTGACTCACTCCATCGCTTCAACAATCAATTAATGATTTGACTAAAGCTTAATTTTTTCGATCAACACTTTCCTGTTTTGATTTGATCTTTGTTGTACGGAACGCAGTAAGTTGTTTTCCAAACAATGTTTTGCTTGCCAAACACACCAGACACCAATTTCAACCGCCGTACCAAAAAGTTCATACCGAACAGCAACAGCAACCGGTAATCGAGTAGATTGAACTGATTGACGCTTTAAGTGTGCCCTTTTGCCACGTTTGAATCATTGAATCCTTTCTCATCGAGGAAAATCGATAAAACTCGGCAGCGGTACCAGTGCTGGTTGGAGCCCACACACCACACCACTGTTACTTTGCTAACTGTGGTGAGTGTTGTTAAAACACTTTTCAAAAATCAATTTCCGTGAAAGTTGTAAACAATTTTGGCTCACCTGGCGAAACCCATAGAAAGTTCTTCCCCGAGAAACTTTACGTTTTGCTTCAAAACTCCCATTTATTCAAGCTTGCGATATCGGAAGGTTGTTTTGCATTTTGATAGATGCAAATGAAATACCACTATTTCGCTGGTGCATAAGTCTATCAAACGATTAGATGCACTTGGGGTCGTTAAATGTTAACTCAGCCTTGCTAACAAAAGGTAACGATGAGTTTGTTCTTTGTGCTCGATATTTTATTGATGTAAATATATTTTTTTATATAAACTTACTAACAAAAGAAAGTTTAATTAGGTGACTAAAGGAAAGTTAAATATAATAAGGAAAATACACCGATTTTCTCATGCACTATCGACCTAAGGGAGCGTAAATGAAGACCAACAGCAATCACAAAGAAATGCTAAAAATAGCATTAATGCATTAAAGGCGAAAACTTAATCCGTAACCGATTCACAACATGTCCAAATCATCCCTAGGGGAAAACATGTTCCAAGAAGAAAAAACCCGTTCACAAATTACCGCCAGTCATGTCATTAAGCCAGATCACAATCGCTACGCAAGCTGAAACGAAAGATCGACACCCTTCATTTGCCGTCGGTAGATGCTATTTGCGATTCAGTTGTTCACGCGTGTTCTTCTCGGAGGGGCCTTTTGTTACCTTCTAGTAGCTCTCATTGTCCGTATCATTGACGTCAGTGAGCGGTGGATTATAGAAGAAAAAAAACACAAACAATAATAGAAAATAAAGCGAAATCCTATGGCTGCGTTACCACCGTAAGCAAAAAGGGATTGGTACTTTGGATACGGAATTTTTTAGCGGCAAACCCTTCCGCAATCAAAAGTAACGCAACCCGATAGAATGCGAACGTCATCAGACATTGGCGGAAAAGAAATTTACACAATGAAGTCTTATATCAGCGTTGTAATTTACAACCATTAGAAGCCTGTTAACATTACCGATGTTATTTTTTTTTTCCTTCACCTGTACTAGCGTTAGTTCCTTATTTTTGTACTAACTCACCTTTGCTTTACTATGTTATGAAACATTAGTTATAAAACTTTAATGTAGAAATTGGACCAAATAGATTATGAAAACCATTTTTTAGAAATATTATTGATAATTCCCACAGCAAGTAACACAGAAAGCTCTATCAAGAGTATTTATTTCCTTTGTCGCAACGCAATTTTGTAGCATGGCAGTTACTCGTTTTCGAGAAAATTGTTCCATAATTCATTACTGTAGTCTGTTTCTCCTTGAATAAACAGCTTTTTGAAGCTTAGATGCTTTGAACGAAAGCAAAAATGCTTGAACAAACATCAAAATCAAAAACTAATCAAAAATTTATTCCAACCTTGCTATTTTCACCTATTTATCATCTCACAGTTGATTATTTCTATGTTTCTTTCTACTTACCGATTGCTTACTGATGGATAAATGTACAGATATTCATTTTCAATTTCCGTTTTTCCATGTCATTATGTTGATTTCGTTTATCTGTAAATAAAATAGAAAATAATTTGCTTAATAATGTTATAGAACATTTCACTAAAAAACAGGGCTGAATGATTTTTATATGTACTATAAATTACTATAATGCCTCAGAATTCAAAAGCAACGCACAGTTTAATATTATTGACACTCTTTAATACATATCGTTAGTGCTACGTTATGTGCAGAATGTACAAACAACTAGGCGTCTCCATTTGTACTACGCTTCAGCGGCACCATGCGTCTCCATCAAATAGGATTTTTGTTTTTGTTTTTTGATAACTTTGATTGTAAGATGAATTAAAGTTAACAACATTACAGCTTAAGAAGAAGCTTAATGAACAAAATATATATTCTAAAAACTGTACATTAAAAATGTATTTTATTTGTTAAAACAAATCTTATTTCAAAAATAAAACGAGATAAGACTCATCCCATTTTACTAACAACATAATCACCATTTTTTTTCTTAGTTTGAATCACACAATTCAATATTTTTTTCACACCATGTCGATTAAGAAGCAATGCATGTTTCCATCACTGATGCTCTAACTTGTTTAGTTTAGCTTACCCCTGCATTCAGTAACAAAACAAAACAATAAAGACCACACGGAAACGCTAGCAAAGCGATAGCGGTCAAACAAAACGTGATGGAATTGTTGAAAATTTTCCAAAACCAACCAAAAACTGAGCAGCGAAATGGACCTTTATTAAATTATCCTTTATCAAAACCCTTGAAAAGCACCTAAAACACAACGGAATGTCCATCCAAATGTGAGTCTACTCTGAATGGGAAAAAAACAGTTTCGAGTTTCTTTTTTGTTACAAAAAAAAATGCGCAAAAAAACTGCCCTAATATGGGAAGCAATAAAAACTCGTTGTAACAAAAAACACTACCACAAACGAATTTGGTTTGTGGTTTAGTTGTATTTTTTTTTTTGATTCGGTTGTTTTGTCAAGAGCCGTGAAGCAAAAACATAAAAACTCTGTTTGCGTTCATACTTCAACAATCGTTTAGAAGGCTATAAAAGCCTTTTTTGGTTTGGAGTTTTTTGCTTCGTTCACAACAGCCTTTGAGAAGTTAATTTGAGGATAATTGGTACATAATTTGAAATCATTCAGGATTCTTGTTTATTCTTTTTCTTTTATTTCCTGAGGATTGAAGTGTCGAAGATGGGGCGAGAAAAACAGGTGAATTTGATTAATATGGCAGAGAATGATTTTTATTTGTGTGATCATTTAGCGAAAGGATTTTCACTTTAATCTAGGATACAAACATACCACGAATGATAGTTCAATCGATACTCATTCTTCCACTTATTGACGTATTTTTTTCTTGTATTATATTTCTGTTTAAGATAAATATGCTTTTTAATAAATAAAACGTTGTTTGAACAAACTTATGGATAATAATTTATGCTCATTATTGACTCTCAGCGAAAATGAAGTCAATCAAGTCTATGTATACGAAATAAATACAATTTTTCTGTTCTATCGTTTTACATTAATATGTGTTTCAAAACGCTTGAAAGTTGTTTAATTACATGTACAGAACTATAAACTGCCTTTTTCACCCGAAAAGTCATCTTTGCTCACGCGGCATGTGAACGGTTGATGCTTTAACTTAACTTCTCACAATGCCAAGTTGATGGGTTGTGACACAGGCAGTTTGGTTTTTGTTTTCTTTTAACAGCACAGCAGCAGCATATTATTTCGCCCGTATACCATTAAACAGAACAAACTGTGTGGAACTGTGTGGAAGTGTGTGGTAGCGGATATGCTATTTACCGTACTCCACACCATCGTAAGCCCAAAGCTCGCAAGCATCAATGCACTCCCGATGAAAGCAAAACAGTGTCGGAAACTTTCACCAATTGTCGATATTACTTAGCGAGGATGATATACTACCATCACTACCTTCTCCTCCATCAACTAGACGTCTTTTGCTATGAATAACCATTGCTACCTTTTTTGGCACAAGTGCCATTTCTGCTTACTATCGGGGATAAACTTCCGCGACCTGTGAATCTACGTGTTATCTGAGCGTTGAACGTCCATTTTTTTTCCTCCACCCCCTTAACCAGAAAAGAAGATGTCTCGAAGGAAGACAAAGTTTTTTGCTGCCATCCACATTCTTCTAAACGTCACTCCAAAACTTTAACGTACCATAGGAAGAGCGGTAAGTTTCGTTTCCTTCTGGAAAGCAGCACAAAAGGTAAACATTTTCCCTGAAGCCGCAATAACTTCTAGCCGCTGACCAGTGAAGCAATTTTTGTGCCAAATCCCCAACAACGCAGGTGCGCCTCCACCTACTATACTCTCTGACACCTTAGGAGAACACAATTTTTGACACTGGATTCTCACAAAGCATCACAAAGAGAACTTGCTGGTGGAATTCATTCGTGCGTTACAATAATGGAACGAAAATCCAATCCAATGGTGTTGAGTCTGAAAACAGCTATCGATCGGAAAGAAAATGGCAATGTATGGACATGATTCCAAGATGGCCGGTTGTATCGTAAATATCGAAAACAGGTTAAAAATAGCATTGAAAGTCGTTATATAAAAGAATAGAACCTAATACAAAATAAGATTAAACTACTGTGAAAAAAAAAATTTCATTCTCAACAAAACAATTTCGAAATAGTTCCACGATATTCCCATTATAGCTTTTATTCATCAAACAAACAAATTGTCAATCAAAGCAAATTGGCTCACGTGTACACGGCAAAACTTCATTAGGCAATGTAAAAACGCACTTCTTCATGTGCGGAAAGAAATATATCCATCACAAACTCAATAAGTTAAATTTGATTTGGCCTCTAATTTACTTTAACAGTCAAACTAAGCTTTCACAAGATGTACAGATGACTCCAAAAAAACACACACACACACACTTACAAATGCATATGCCAGCAGCTTTTCACGAGAACGAAGATATTCTCCGCGACAAGTGACTAGAAGCGAGTGCCCAACGCAGCATATTTTTCCACCAAATGTCATGCTCTAGCAGACTGAGTAGATTTTCGGTTCGGTTTTCTTATTAGGCTATTCTCATAACGTATCTGTAGATCAAATTTAGCCAGCAAGTGTAAAAAATCCAATTTTATGCCCAATTTGATGAGTAAACTCGTGATTGAGTATATGGTATGTAGTATTCGTTTGGAACCGCTCCATTCGACCACGGTACGCATCACTCAGTATGATTTATGATTCTTTAAAAATATATGCCAACCATGCGCCATTTTGAATTCCACCTTTTTTCCGCTTCATAATGAAAATAAAGGCCCCTTGTTAATACCTTGGATCCGGCGGGAGGGTTGCATCAAGCTTTTTGTGTAGAATGAAGCATAAAACCAAAAATAGACATTGACACATGATGGCAATCGCTGGAACCATGTGCAAATCGGTTGCCGATGATCCCTTGCCATTTTTGTGCTACACTTTTTCCGGCATCTTTCGCCAATTATGAACCTTCAAATCACTTACACCGTCAAATCCCGAGCCATGTCATACGCTATCAGCTTTTCTTGTTTGCTTTTATTTTCCTGAAAGCTTACAGACGCCAAGTAGCAGAAGGTAGCGCACTGGCAATAGAGTGAAATACACTTGAACAGAACAAACAACGTTGACGAAGAAGATCATACAGAAGCACACTTTTCAGCTTTCGGTTTGCTGACATCAAAGTCACAGTGATATGGGAAGCGGCGCGTGCCTTTCACGTACATGCTTCAGCGCTTCGGGGCGTACCCTTTGCTTCCAGCTTCCCGGCGTGTGTGTCATGCCTTGCGTTGACCTGAAGTCAAACGGAAAGCCTGCAACAGTGATGTTATCAATACGCGAACAAACATGAAGACAAGCGCAAAAAAATGACTCTTTTATAGGTTCTCCAAAATGGCTCTTCACCTTTTGCCATGAACACATTCACAATTAATGCCGCAATGATGTGCAATGAAAAGAAAATTCAATTTGAAACGTTTTGTATCACAGATGGATCTCCGTATCATTTCCAAAATAGCTTAATTGCCTCCATAAAAGCAGCTTTCAATGCTTAGGCATTGTTAAACATTTTCGAATACTAAATAGCATACAGTTTAAGTTTTATCGGAACAGGCAACAACATTAAAAAGGCACAAAAAATCCAACTACATATTGAGCATTAGTCGAAGACACGACACAACACATCCAAAATGGGACGTAATACGATTTAATAATGCTCTCTAAAATGGCTTTTGCGATGATTTTGAAATTTGATTTCATACATTAATTTAACTTTCCATTGGTGTGTCGTCTTTCCGGACCCGGGAAGACTCTGTGTGCCGCACTGCAACCGTATTAATGCTGGAAAAAATATGCTCTGATGCTTCTTGCAGCCCCAAGGCAAGTGGTGGACGGCTGTATATTGTCGTGTTTCGTAACACGATTCCACAGCGCCGTTCACCATTTCTTTCTTTTTTTTCCCCCGCCAACGCTACTGCCGCCATCGACGGCAAAAGCTCACTGGTGAGGACACAATTTGCTGAAGCATAATATTGCTGAGTAGCATATTTGCAAAAATCTGGTACAAAATTGAACCATGTAGATTGTTGTTTTTTTTTTCCTTTTCTTATCGTTCCTTTTTTGTTTCACTATATTTTACTCCTCTGGTGCTTCCTTTTTTAGACGCTCTTCTTCTCGCTTTTAAAGTACTTGTTGATCTGATGTCCATGCTAATGGAGTTGTGCTTGAAAAAATAATTTTCCTTCATTCGAACACGTTCCTACACTCAACAACTAATTATGTGAGCATAAATTACTGGCTGGAATGTGAATTTTAGTGCTTTTTAGTGGCTGGCTGCATCCTTATCCGTTATCTTGATCTTGGAAAAGATATTTTGCTTGCTCTTATTACATGGGAAAAATATAAAATGTGATCTGATTTTTAAGTAAGCAAAAAAAAAACCGAAACACACTGTCATATTCATAAAAAAGCAACGTCTTAGAACCGTTGACTTGAAGCATATAAAACACTCGATGATGGTGAAATTTATGTAAATACATTCACAAAACTTTCTCTTTAGCGAGCGGTAACAAAAGTCTTGTCGGCTTGAAGTATTGAAGAAAGCAATTCAACGATGCAGTGCGAAAATAGTGGCTGACTGCTTTGGAATGATTACGCAAAAGCTATTTGCCACCGAGGTTGCATGGAAACAAAGTGAAAAGTTTGTTGTTGTTTTTTTTTTGCACAAAAACTGTTAAACGCTACCAAGGGTGCCATTCGCCGATTGTATGACAAGTTTACAATTTGATTATTCTGCACCATATCTTCAATTGGCGGTAGAATTCTTGCCCATTTGAATAATAAAAAAGTGTAAGTTTTGTATGTCCTTTTATTTGCTTTTTAAAACACTATTTATTTAAACAGCGAACAACTTCAAATGTATGTGAAATAATTCTCCAAAACCAGTGTAGAAAGTTTTATTATCGGTTTTATTGTAAACATCCAGAAAATTTATTTTATTTAAACGCAATATTAGTAAAATAAAATTTAAAGATGCCAATACATACATAATACATGTGAAGTTGGGTGACGAGATCGTGCGAGCGAGAACGAGTGTGAGCGAAAGTGAGCGTGTGAGTGAGAGCGTCCATGAGTATGAGCGCGAGCGGGTGGGTAGAAATTTATCGGCTATCCCGATAAACTGACAAAAGCGGCGCGCGCTTCAAAACAAAAAAAGTTTGGATTTGAGTTTACAACCGAATAAAGCAAAGTTTTTTTTGTGAATTCTACTTCCATTCTCACATACATCATACATAATACAATACGTTAAAAGTCATATACAACAAATACAGATACAAATTTGACAATATAATTTATCCAAACAACTATGTTTACACTCATATGTCTAAAATGCAATTTCAATTAGTTTTAAAACCACGTTTGATGATCCTTATTGATACGCAATATACTCATCTCAAAATACTACCTTTAAGGAAAAAAAGGTTTCTGTGCCCTTCACAACAAGAAAATGGGACAACGAAAAAACCGAATCGAAAAGATTAATGTATAACCGTTCATCGGTCACTGAAGGGTGTTTTGCAAAAAAAAAGATGCTCAGAGGACAAAACATCTTTTCAGAATAAAGATCCCTAGCTTCAAGGGTCTAGCTGCACGACCCATATAATACCCAACTGGGGACCAGAGTCAACCAAACGTTTGGTTGCAGGCATCGAACATTGATCGGGGAATGAGAATGATTTTTATTTTTCGGGTCAGTATGCTTTACCGAGATCAGCAAACGAAACGAAAGAGGAATCCCCGATCAAGACAGCCCCAGCAAAGAAAAAAAAACGTATCAAGGGAAAACAAATTTAAGCAACCATTATGACACGCATTCCTCCGGTCTCTGTTTTACGAACTTTGAGAAGATCCAGGCGACAGTATTACGGACACTTTGTTTCTTTTTCAATTCTTCAAGGATTTCTTCAATAAAACCACCATACCAAAAAAAGGTAAGGTAATACAAACTCTCAAGGGCTATCGTGCCCAACGGTAAAGTCATCTGACAGCGGCAAAGGCAAAGTAAGAACGGCAGATCGGACGCCGTAATACAACCGTCTTACAGCGGTAACCATACTGCCAAAGACTTTCGAACAGACTTTTTCCCTCCGTGAAAGATCTGCCTCCTAAGAAGGCACAAGGGACCATCGGTGCGCGATGGGCCATTTTCGGAAAATGGTGCACCCGGGGAAACCTGGGGGCGTATTACATGTTTCTAATCTTTCGCACCGAACCGGACCGGCACGAAGTCACGAGTCGCCCTTTTTTTGTCTCTTTCCCATGTCGAATTTGTTGCGTATTGAGCGATAAAACATCGGCAACGAAGAGACTCCAACGGTAGAACGAATGTTCACTGCGGGTGATTGATAATTCCTTTAGGGATCAATTCGTCATTAGAAACCTTCGGTGAAATGAAAGTCCTCGCATTACTTCCGATGGAATTGGTTGCAGGCGAATCTACTTGGAATTGGGCGTACGCTTGAGATCCAAAATTCAAAAGAACCAGAACGCGGGCATTAGTTACGATCTGCTTATGGACCGGCGGCAAACCAAAACTAATTACAAAAATGTCCTCTCGGTTGCTATGATTATGTGATATACGGCAAAGGTTGTACCATTAGTCATAGCTTACAAATTACGGTACGCATTTTTAATTAATTTCAAGTAAATGTTACTCCACCCCTTGGTGCCACACAAAGATTGAGATAAATGTGCCATTTTGTGGTAATGGGCGATGCGTTACGAGCTTCATGATTGCACACCTCGTCGGACAAATGTCATCTATTTTACCGTGGACAGAAACTAACGACTTTCACACGAAGATTTTCTGAACAGCAGCTTCCCCCCCGGAGACACTTTCGTTAATGCATTGACAGTATCCTTCAAGATATGGTCCCCACACACACTCACACATGGATTTATCCTCTCTCGATTGCAATTTCTCTTCCAACCGTGTCTTGTTCTTCGGTCTTCTGTAGCACTCGAGAGGCTATTCAAGAGTGTGATCCATCGTTATTCACCGCGCACACATATAAAAACATCCCTGCGATGTGACGATGAAACTATGACGTTCAACACATCCCTGCACATCACTCTGCCGGAAGAGTACGGAACGACTCTTTGACCGTGCCCAAAAAGGAACGCGAGATGAGATTGATGGCACACTTCTTCACATCTCGGCCTGTCACGCGTCTGATAGCTTGACGTTCTGTCTGTACATGTAGCCGCAGTTGGTTCTAAGAATAGAAACGGTGGCCTTCATCCTCCATCCCAGCAGGGTGCTTTCAGTTGAACCAGTTTTTCAACCACAAAAGCTGATCTCTGATGAGCAGGGAAAGCAAGGGCCGAGGATAACAATTGTTTACCGCTTTATGGTGAAATGCAACCAGATTCCTTGGTGGGGTGTTTGTACAGAAGATGCGAACTGGCCACAACAGATTATTCATAGGATGTAGTAGTAGGAAGAAGGTCCTGTACGTCCTTACTTTGTACAAGCTTCTAGGTTCTTTCATCTTTCCCTTCTATCAGATCGGAAGCTTTTGCAAATACTAAACAGTAAAACATAGTCACAATAACATAAAACCATGCATATAACTGCATTCGGAAAATTACACCAGCTTCCTGCGTAGCGAATCTTTTGGACCGATCGCAAACAAATAATAAATAGCTTTTGCTCGTCAGATTATCGAATTACATTGAAAAGCTTTTAAATAATTACCGCTTGTGGCTAGCAGCATCCGCTATAGACGACAGGTTGGAGCAAAATGACACGCTAACCGGATTAGAGGTTTCAATAACCGAGAAGAGTAAGACGCCATTCGGTGTTGGTGTGGTTTGTTCTGGTAAAGTTCATTCGAAAGTTACTTTAGCGAGATTGGTTCACAGTACTGCAAATATCACTGTAAGGGTAAGTAATTCCAAATTTATCATCTTCCAGTAGATGTAAAATAAGAAATCAATGTCATATTTAATGACAAAATTCCAATTCATAACTTATCAGAAAAAAGTAATACAGGCTTAAAGGCTTAAAGAAATAAAAATGAATTTAAAATTGTAATAAACTAAAATTGTAAATTAACAATATCTTGACATAACCACCCGTCTGGGCATACCATTTTGTCTTACCATTAACTAACCCTATTTTCCCTTCGGATAGTAAATCCTCAAGACACGGCGCAACAACGATTGAAGATTTTCTGAGAACTTAAAACTTCAGGAACTCACGAGTGATTTCGAGTGATTTGCGTTTGAAGAAAACCTGGCCCATCGACAAAAACCTCAAAAACTTTTTTAGATAACTTTTGAGGAATCGTTTTGACAGAACCGATCCCTCAGTTGTGAGAGACTTAGGAAATTTGAGGAAAAATCTTAACTGTAGTGGCCCCGCGGCTTCAGAGCTTATGCAGCCAAATAATTTTATAATTTCATATTTCACAAACAGGTGAAGTAAAAAGAAATTAATCTGAGCATAAACTTAAACATAACAATTTATGTTCAAATTTTTCAAGACTTTTGAGGGTCACCTAGGCCCCTACGAAGGCTAGGAAAGGCTTCGAAAAATCCACCAAAACTAGCATCGGAATAGCTCCTAGAGATATCTGGTTATAAGGACAACACCCAAAGAACTGAAAAGTGAATGTTGCCAGGTATACTAATGTTCACCAAGTGATGGGCTGGTACTATATAACAATTTTGCCAACTAAAATAAATGAATGTACTTATGAAACGTTTCATTTTTCTATAAAAAAGGTAAGTTAATATATTCTTGAACGTGAAAATATATGAAAAACTACTAATTAGCAAAAGCAGCAATTCTTCTTTTTTAACAACTTCTCTTAACTTCATTTTATGCATGCGAAAGATTCACGCATTCCTCACAAGAAGCACCTATTCTAAAAACCCGGCAAACGGCGACAATCTGCCTTATGTAAAACATTTGCACATCTTCTATTGTAGATGATTCCTCAACCATCGAAAGTACCGCCAAACGTACCAAACGTACTAAAGATATTAAATATTATTCTTAATTAGCGTACAGCTGGAATTAAAAGCTGAATGTGGATTTTGTTTTGCGAGACTGGGAAAGTTGTTTACCCCCGCAGTATAAGACACTAGCAACCCAACGATATTGTTGCTGACGTCATAATGCTTTGCGTTATTCAATTTGACTACGTAATACTACGTTACAACTTGTCGGCGAATGAAGAAGACCACAGATCGTGGACGGGCACAAACAGTGTGGTTACACGACTGCAAACGGGGGATTTGCTACAAACGGTACATCTGATAAGTTTTTCCTATTTAAAAATTCGCATTCTCTCACCTTCGCACAGCACAACGCGCACGTGTTCTCGCTTTCTGCTTTGGTAAGAAGAAAAATGGTACATAATTAAGCAAGCACAAACTGCAAATGAACACATTTCGGACGCAAGAAATGGTGCAAATAATTAAATGAAAATCTTTTCTTCTGCCACCTTCGCAATGACGCATTGTGGAAACTTGTTTGTTTTGTTGATGTTTTTTTATCATATTTACACAGTGCTGTAACTTTCTGTTGCCATTTTTTAGCGTTTCAAAAAAAACTAATTAACGTGAAAAATAACGTATTCGTTTGTTGTTTAAAATGGTTCTACAAAAAAATAAAACGCTTTAAAGTAGTTTAAATTATAACGTAAAATATCACAAGCACTTTTAGCTCGTGCAGCTTCCGTGCACGGAACTGTCACGCCGCGGTGAGTGTGAAGATAAAGGGTTACAGCAAACGGTCGATAATTCTCTAACTTCACCCGTGGATACACATCGCCCCCGTGGGGAGCGTAACATGTGTGGGAGCACGTTTAGGGACGGTTTATAGGTACCGGGAATGTTCTCCTGGTGCTGACAGTTTATGAGTTTTGATACATTAAATTTTCATTACTGCTGCTGCCATCATCCCTTCCGTGGTGTTGGTGCCTTTAGTAGTGTCTGGTGCGATCCGCGGTGTAACAATTCGAAAACGTCGCACAAAACGAAAACGATAACAGTGATAAAATGAATCCCGACGGAACCATCTGCAGCACTGTGAAAACCACTAGGTCGCTCTTCATACCGGGTGGGAGCAGGCGGTTGTTTGTTTCATAGAAGTAACTCTTAAGCAAACTGTCACGATAAAGTTTGCTAACTTATCGAGGGCAACATCCGGTACGCGAATAGATAAAACAGACGAACACAGTTCGGAATACGCAAAAATATTGTATTGGAAAACATAAATAAAAGTTCATTAAATTAATAAATAGAAGGTATTTTAGTCTATAGCAGTTTAACACTGATAATATGTATGGGGCGTTCCGGTGGTTTATGTGATAAACGGCGGTGGTTCCAAACGACAGGACCTATCCGGCTGCGTGGTAAAAATAAGTCTAGTGTTGCGTCCATCAATCGATAACTTCTTTCCGGATTTTAGGCGCGACACTTTGCTGTTTCTTTTAACACTTTTAGTTTATTCTGTGTGTTAAAAAATATATACTCTCTCTCTCTCTCTCTCTTTCTCTCTCTCTAAGTTGCTAGAAAAAAAGGGGCCTGATGCCAGCTTCAGTGAGCTTTTTGTTCGGCGGCACTCATTAAACTCAGCCGAAATCCTCACCTCATAACAGAAAGCGCCCTCTCGTGGGAACGCGCCTTATCGCTGCCAATCGTTCAAATCGAATATAAGTAAGCCAGAAATGGCCGGCGTGACCTTAGAGGTCGTTAAGCCAAGAAGAGAGAGATAATATGTAACCTAAGAAATACAAGTCGTGAAAATCTCAATGAACACGGGTAAGTAAGATGATAAAAACTGATGTTATTCATACATTACTAGATTTATATTAATCTCTTAGTAAGATCAAAAATACTTAGGTAAGCATAGTCTAAATACAATACGCATAAACTCCTTGCTGCAATCTGGTTTTAAGAAAACAACTCCCAACAACTCATTTCTGTAGAGGCTCAATATTGTGCACATTGGTACGGAATTATGTACTGTTTTCCGGAAATGGAAATTTGAAACTGTTCTATTACGCTTTCATATGGCTTTCCAACTCTCTATAAACGAGACCCATACATCCATAACCAAGCCTCCAAGCATGCGCTTAGTAATCTATACGTAGTTCAGGATGCAATTGTGGCTAGACCAGCGTTCCTGCTGCGATCCTTTCAAACGGTAGCAGTCATTGAAAACTTTCAACAAACCAGCATCGCTACATGGAGGGCCGAAATATTGCTTCCAAAAAGTTCTTCGTATCAGCACGTATAATGAATGCTGTGGACCATATCCAAAGGCTAAGGTATTTCGTACGCCATAGGCTCTGAGTGTTGTTGGTCTGCTGAAACGAATCCGTGTGCCTTTCTGGTAACTGTTATTGAATTTTCAGATCTACGAGAGTACTCGGAAAATTCCGTCCATAAAACTGTCTAATTGCAGTTTCTATTCTTTTGTGTCCAGCTGCACCTATCTGCACTAGTGTGTTGCATTAGTTTTCATCGGAAAGTAGTTTCTAAACGTTCGTAATGCCAAGCTGCGAAACGAATCCACGCCAAACGAAGGATTTGCGTGTAGAAGATTCGTACGAGCTTTTAGATTCGGAAGCATAAAGTTCACTCGAAACACAGCAACATTAGCAGTAAGAGAGTGACTTCTTATCCTCACAGTAGGTCTGTTTCGGGCTGCCGGTGTGTCTCAAGTGCCGCTTCCTCAAAGCGTAATGAAACGAATCAATTAAGCACCATTGATTACCTGCCTTCTCGAGTATCGGCCATACCAAGCACCACACTAATGAGTTCGCTTGTAATTGCACAGTGGGCGGGATAATCTTGAATAAATCTTCGAGCCGCTTGGTTCCAACGAGGTTATTTTGCGTGCATCGTCCCGCTGTGTGTTGCTTTTCACGTAAGCGGATTACTTGCTGCACTCACTTTGTTACCGATTAGAGAAGCAAAACGGATAAAAAAATTAGCGAATAAAGTGTTTTAATCGCTTCGGTGGTGTGTTTTTCTACCGGAGTACTTTCAGAAATGGGACCTGTTTTGGGTGCTACTTCAGCAAAATACAAAATCCTTCCCACGGTTGAAGTTAAGGTACGGACAAAAGTACTATAAAAACATAAAGTTTCAAACTTTCTTTCGAGCGAAAATTTGTTTTATAGCAAATGTTTCTTTGAGTTATGAAAATATATTTTATGCATAGAAATAGCTAATGAAAAAAATGCTATAAAAATAGGCAACAAGAGAAGAATGAAATATTTTCAACTTTGGCAATGTAAATTAGGCAATTTCAATGCATCATACCTTAATACTGAACGATGTTAAGGATTGCACTTTCTCACCCCCACTTTCTCTTGCCACAGACTTCGTCAGAAGCTACCAGGCTGGATTTGTTGGAGGCAAATCAACCACCGACCAAATCTTTACTCTACGGCAGATCCTCCAGAAATGCCGAGTGCACCAGATCCCAACGCACCACATGTTCATTGACTTGACTGCGGCCTACGATACCATGGATCGGATCGAACCGATTCCCAGGGAAGCTCGTACGGCTGTTGAAGGCCACTATGGATGGGGTGCGAGTGAGACTATGGCAAGGTGAGAGTATCGAACATGCTGTCGGAATCGTTTGAATCTCACCGTGGTCTGAGGCAAGGCGACGGACTCTCCTGTTTGCTGTTTAACATCGCTCCGGAAGGTGTCATGCGAAGCGCGGGCTTCGACTTGTAAGGCACGATTTTCACCCGTTCTCTTCAAATTCTTTGCTTCGGCTTCGCGAATGACATCGCCATCATTGGACAGCCATCCGACTGAAACGCCGATAGGATTGGATTGAGGATCAATACGACGAAGACAAAGGCTCTACCTGCTTGTCGGAGGATCTGACCGTGGCAGAGCCCGACTCGGAAAGAAGTACTCGGAACTCGGAGTTGACGGCAACGATCTCGAGATGGTAGAGGAGTTCTGTTACCTTGGAACGATCGTAACTTCGGACAACAACATCAGCAGCGAAATACGAAGGTGCATTGCTCAGGGAAATTGTGCATACTACGGGCTCCACAAACTCCTGCGATCCAGAAGACTCCAGCACCACATAATGCACACTGATACGTTCGGTAGTCGTATCAAAGTAGGAAGGATATGATGACTGGGGCACGTGATGAGGATGCCGGACTCATGCCCCATCAGGAAGGACCCGTTCGGCACGATACGTAGAGGGATAAAGCGACCTCTTTGGCTCAATCGGGTGGAGTCGAACCTGTCGGAGATCAGATGCAGCCGTGTATGGAGGACTACTGTCCTAGACCGAGTTTCCTGGAAACGAATTGGCTACCTGGCCATGTCATCGCGACGTGCTCGACCATGAATAGGTCAAGAAGAGGAAGAAGATCGTGGCAATGAACTCGCTTCAAATTAACGTGCAGTTAGTAATGTTTTAATTATCCCAATGTAAATCATCCTTCTGTACTTTGCTGTCCAATAATTAAACCAATAAAAAATTCCCCAGACATACATAAAACAAACACGCAAATCAAACAGCAACGAACCCATCCAGTTTAAAAAAACCATAACTTAAAAGGAAAACATCAGCAGCATCGACAGTTGACCAATTCTAATTGATTAGGTAATACCTTTTATGATTGATTATGCTTATTGAAACTGCCCTTTTTGGCCTTCAAAGTGAAAACAGTTTTCTGCTCTGCTGGTGGCCGTGTGAGCGATACCCGCATAAGCTGACATCCGACAAACGGACGATGAGCGCATACCACAAACTCTCACCCGACCCTAACCGTTCATAATAATAACAAGCTTCGGGGTCGGAAACGATGAATTCCCATACCGATAGGGCCGATCTATTATTCATCAATCAACCAATGGGTGGGATTAATGCCGCTCCAAACGGATCGATCGGAAAGGTTTCATCTGCCAATTTCGCTTGAATCGCACAGCGCCTCACAAGGTTGGAGTGTAGTTGGGGTTTGCATCGGAAAATTCCTTGCAGCATATGGATTTTAGCGTAAAGTTTGCGGCGGTATATTATATTCCTTCCTAGAATTGCTCGTGGTCAAATAATAAGCTATAAAAGAATGTTCACTGTGGGTACTGTATGCCGTAAAAAAAGCGTATAACATACTTAAAGGAAAAAGGGTCATCTAAGCTTTTGTCTTCCGAAATCATACATACGAGAATAATATAACTTATAACATGATACCGTTTCATTGTTTTCGTTTCATTCGGAATAGTTAAATTCACGGAGAAAAGTCTTCTGTTTTATGCACACGCTGTGAAAACTTTTTCCCATCCGATTCCCATACACACACGAAAAAAAAATGTTCAAATGTATCTTCTTATTTAACTACGGAAAAACCACCGCAGGGCACACACTAATTAAGCACATAGCACATGCATTGGCCACTGTATGGTTCGTGTTGCTGAGCATGAATGGAAAATAATTTTCCGAAACATCAAATTTTCCATATGCAACGTAGTGGAAAAGCTTCCACATTGGTTGGCGAAATGTGTTTGAAAGCTTCAATTCGCCGATGCACCGAAACCGTGTTCGCTGTGTGAAGTGATAAAATTTTAATTACAAAATACCAATCCCGTTTTCCGAACTCTCATTTGCAATGGCGGGAGCCCGTTTGCAATGGGTGGAGTGATTTTAATTTTTGCATGGCGTCCACGGCGGCACTAACAGGGAGAAGCGTCTGTGTCATTTCAAAATATTGCATCGATATACCTAATCACCATGGTAATTGCGAATGTCCAAATATAGAAGCTAACATTAATCACTTTTAGGATGGGAAACTGTTTGCTACTTTATGTCCAGTTTCTAACCCAATTTAAGTGCATGAGTTCACCGTACCGGCGTGTTATGGAAACAAAACAATCTAAAACCATCGTTTTAATTAATGTTTTTTTTAAACCAACAGTTCCAAACGTCGTAAGCCTATTAGCACACACACAAACACTTAGCTAAACAGTGATGCACTTTTCCATGTTCGGTTAGCGTCGGAAAGAAAAGTCAATAGTTCGGACCCAACCAACCAAAACACATTCGACGCTAATGGATAGCGAAAATAACGAACTAAATTGCATTTTAACGCAACAGCACCCTGATTGGACAGTTGCATTTACCATTAAACTAACCGAACACCGTTGTTCTACGGGCGACCGGGAAAAAGCTATCAATTGCTGTGCGACTACCCAAATGACTGTCGTTAACCGACTAGAACGTTGCATTCCGCTGTAAATGAAAAAAAAAAAACATATTAAAAGGAAACACATTATGCACGGCTTTGGTGAGCTTTGGATACATTTAACGGCTGGTTTGAGTTGGGATACAGCATATTCCGGAGACGATATATAAACAACCAACTTTGTCTGGATGCACACAGTTCCAGTGTGAACAGTTTGCTTAACGAAACGTGCAATTGGAAACTTCTGCACATTGTGTTGTGAAAGCGTCGAGTAGGAAACATTCAGAAATGCATTCACTTAAAGGTCATCGGTTAATTATAGTAGGAACAGTGCTGATTACGTTGGAGTTGCAATTTTTCCTGTGCCAGCGTAAGTATTCCTCATGAGCATTTGTACACTTTGGGAAATAGACATGGAAATCCATGAAGCAGAGAAGATGTTTCCTTTCCGAAACAAAAGAAAATTATCGCGGCCATGTTGGCCATATAAAAATATGTTTTTAGCAGTTGAAAAAATTTCGCCCCATGAATGTGTTCGTATTAATACTAGATTGACCGGACCAGTCATTTTGACTGGAACGCTTCATGTTCATCACATTATTTTTTTGAGGTTAAACAATTCTATAGGAGTTAGAATATGAATTTTACATGCATATTATATAAGTACGATCTCCAATAATCAATAAAATATACTACAATTCTTCAAAAATAGTTAAAAAATAGTCAAAAACGAAAAACGCTTAAAACGCGTGGTAGTTCTAGTGTTAATTAAAAATCATTCTTAACTTAATATTTTTTTTTTCTCTTGGCTTTAACGACCGTACAGGTCACGCCGGCCATTTCTGGCTTACTAGACTTATTTTACCTCCAGTCTATAGTCCTATAGTCAGTCCTTGCTACGGGGGGACGATCCGGATGGGATTTGAACCCGGTCCGGCCGTGTGGACTGGCGCCGTTTATCACATGCACCACCGGGTCGCCCCTTAACTTAATATTACATAAAGCTTTTCACATGTAAACAATTCAAAATTTAAACAATTTCCCATAACAAAAACTTCGACTATCTTTTCACCAGCAACTACGCCCGATTTACGGCAGCGAGAATCAAAGGCACGCATCGACCAGCTTCAAACAAAATCGATGCTACAAACTATCGACTCCAAAGCGAAGCTGGACGGATTGAACCGTGCATTGTACGAGCAGCTACAACACACCCGTGCCAATCTACGGCCCTTACAAGCAAGAGCCACTCAGCTGCAGCACCATTTTGATGCCTTCCAACGTACAGCACGCCGAGCAACGGCGGATCCTGCCCGTAAGCGCACCGCACGCAACGAACTATTACAAGAGGCACAAAGGTTTCGGGCCGCCGTCGAGCGCAAGTTGCAAAGCTTCGGTCCCGTTGATCAGCACTACCGGAACATGCGAACGGTGCTTCAATCGAAATCGAAGAATGCAGTACTTCCCCGTGGCTGGGTCGACCGTGACACCGAGCGTCAGATGGAGCTAAACGAGCGTATCTACAAGAACATCATCAACCTGCTGGTACAGCTGATCGAATGTCCGGTTAACATCATACACGACGTAATGGGACCGTCCGTAACGACTGTTCCGACTCTTCTACCACCAGAAAGTCCTACGGACAATGGGGTGGAGTATGAGGACGATGTCACAACGGAAGGAAACACATATTACGACGAACGTGAACCCATCGAACTGAACCAAGATGTCAATGCCTTACCGTGGCTGGAGGGATTTCATTACTAACCCTGCGACGGTACACGAACAAGAAGTTGGTTTTGACCGCGGGAATAATTCGGTTGCTACGGTCAAACCCACCATCGGTGTAATGATTGGCGCTGGAACATCTTGGCAACACACCACCAACACGGCGTTCGGGTTTATTGAGCATATTTTTCCACGCAAACCAAAACGGATGAACAAACAGATCAAAACAAACGCGGGAAAAGCTTTAGGGGATTGATTCGGTACCGAAGCAACATTTGTATTCCAATCTGTACGGTTCTACGGTAGGCCACCAAAGTGGACGGATAATGATGATTGTACCTTCAGAAGGAGGAGTTATCAAACATGTAAAGCACAAAATTGTATTCGTTCCAGTCACATGCCTTTATGGAAGGTAATAATCCGACCCGAATCCAACACTTCTTTCCTATCGTTTAATTCTGGTGGCGTTAGAAAGTTGCCTGAACCGTCCTAATCATGCTTAAATATTAACCAGATTGCTGAAAATCCCATCCATCCCGCCAGTTCTGCTTTCAATAAGCTCGCATATGCCTGAACCATTCCATAATCACTTCATGTAGAAATGTGCCGGAAAAAGGATTTCCTCACGCGACGCACAAAATCCTACTTTTGCAAAAGCTTTCTCCAGAATGGAAAGCAAAAAGAAAAACGACAAAAAAAAGAGAATAAAAAGCTTTCCTCCCCAAAAATTTCGGGTGGGGGGGGGGGCGATGGGGAAATGCAAGCATAAATCACTTTTACGACACATCTAAATCTTTGTTCTTACACTGTTCATCATCGCATGTGGATGTGTCTGCGCTGCCTTTCGCGTGTGAGTTTGTACGATTTTTTTTTACCATACTCCACTCCACCCATACCTTCTTCTTTTCTAACGCAAACTTCAATGATTATCTCCCGAACGATTGCAGCAGCATAACCGTTACCGTCGACGTCGACGGATGTGACATGAACCGATAGATACGGGGGTTCCTTCCTTTCGAAGCGTTCCTTCGTTTTACAGCACTAAGACAGGGCAAAAACTTTTTACCCTTCACTTGGCAAAATCTTGCCACGAAACCGGGTGCAAAACGATCAAGCCAAAACAACGATTTAACATCCATAAGTTAATCATAAGCTTTTGCGATGGATAAGCAAAACCAGCAGATGAACGGTGGAACGACGAAGCAAAAGGGAAAGAGAACGAAGCGTGAAAAACAATCCCTGGATTTATGGGAAAATTCAGGCATTTCATACTACGTTGTTTTGCAGCGCGCATTGGCCTCGGGTACGATGTAACGAGGATGATGGGGTGGAGATAAGATGGACGAGTACAATGTACGGTTGGTTGGGTTCATCTATCGATCGCTTTTCGAACAGCGAAACGCATTCTCAATCCAAACTTTCCCATCAATCATGTCAGCTGCGGAACATGAATTGGAAAATTTTCTTCCAACTGATTCCAACTGATGCTGCAAACTGCAACACTTCGCCAGCGTGGGGACTGGATCGTACAGCGCTTATGCTATTGTACCGTTTTGTGCTCAATCTCGATAACGATAACGGAGATCAATCCATTTCAAAAGGATTATTCGAGATTGAGAGTTGAAAAGGTAACTATTGGAATGAAAAAGAAACAATCGATTTTCACTATCGCAATTGGATTCAATGTAAAATTTCGAAATCACAACCATTTAGGAACGAACAACTGACAAGTATACCGACGTATATGACAAGTGTAGTATTTGTCAAAATAATTCAGACTGAAGAAAAGAACCGTCGGTTATCCGGGTACCTTTTATCCGGCTGTCTCATTACCCGTCCAGCTTCTGAAATGACATCTTCATATCGTATCCGGCCAGAGTAAATAAGAGCAAATATTGAACTGTATTATATAAACACATATCTGTCAACCCAACCGTGTGAAACTTTTATCAGTCTTACTCGATTATCCGGCCATCACGGAGTCACAATGTGCCCGGATAATCGACACTACACTGTAAATTTCAACAAAAAAATACTTTCGCACATACAGTGTATGCAACATGGTTGCTTCATAAATCTATGCGTGATTTTTTTTTAAATCAATACAAATTCCCCAAGTGTTTAATATAATTTTCATAAAACTATTAAAATGCAATTAAATTTAAAAAATATTACAAAAGAGTATATCTTCCAACAGCTAGAGTCCGTTTGATTTGAGGCCCAAGTTGCATGGTATGTGAAAATCAATTAAATCTGCCAGGTGTTTAATGTAATTCGCATAAAACCATTAACATGGAATTAAATTAAAAATATATTACAAAAGAGTTTAAATTGCAGCCGGTAGAGGCCTCTTGCTATACGGCCCGGGCTATATGGAATTAAGCATGGATAAATATACATTTGAATGGCGAACAATACGATCATATCGATTCGACCCCGTTTCGCATCCTTGAGCGATATTGGATGCTCTTATTAGCTGATATTGCTCTAGCTCTGCAATGATGGTGCATTGAAATATATAAACTGCACCATCATCTCGTGTCCAGCAGTGAACCAGGAACACACCCACAATCGTTCTCCTCCATCACGAAAGAGGGCGGGGAAGAAAAAAATGGATGCTTCCTACAGTAAAAGGCTCATAGCAGAGTATACACTTTGCAGCACTTATTAATGGAAGGATCGTGTAAGTCTGACATACTACCACTAGGACATAACCTAGTTGCCAGCTGCAGTAACAAGCCGAAAGGATTACTCTACCGTTCGATGGAAAACAGATGCTAAAAGTCATGGACTTTAATGCATAATGCACGTATCTTATACCGACTCACGTACGTAATCGTATATTCTTATATTGTGCTGCATTCTAATAGGATCACTGGGATGGTATATATCGGTCAACGAGCGTCAAGCGCATACGGTACCGATGTTAATCAGCGTCAAACCCCTGCCGTATCGTATTATATCGATTATTCTTATTGGCACAAAACGTTTTCTGCTCCGCTTTCAGAATAATGTGCAGGATTAAATCTACACTTAAAATGCATTTTCTTTTGTTGCCTCTTCGTCGAAGTTTTACATCGTCAACTAACAAAAAAAACAAAAACGACCAGGCGTCTCCATTGAACCAGGCGTCTCCATTGATTCTCATTCTGCTATCAATAGCCTTCCGGGTATTTTTATCGTTTGCTTATCATAGACATAACAAAAAAAAGTTGCAATATTTACGAATTAATTTGTACATCCTCAAAGAGCACAACAACTGTACACCAGTGAATATCACAGTACATGAGAGACTAAAGTACGTGGGCCAATTGCTGAACATCTGCCCGGGGAGGGCACAAAGGAAAAAAGGGAAATCGATAACAATCGAACGTTCGCTCACACAATTACATCTTTCGATTTTCACTAACGAAAAAAAACAATGTTTCTGCATAAATTCCTTGTTATTTTTTTCCTACGAAAACGAACACAGTACAGTTCGTGTTTTTTTGTATATTTTTATTTTACTTTCATTTTATATTTATATATTTTATTTTACTTCACTACCAACTACTACCTTTGTTGATGCAATGAAAGGATCATTATTTAAAGGATCTATTTTAAAATCAATTATAATGAACATAAGCACTGAATACATTGAAATGCTTTAACGATTGCAGTAATTATTGCACTGATACATTAAATATAGCATTATACCAGGAAAACATTACATTATATTGATCATTATACTGAACTCACTTTTATATTAATGGGCGTAATGGTTAATCCAGATTAAACTCCATTTTACAATAAGACCGCAATTAGAATAATTCCTTGATAATGATATAGAAATTACAAAAAAGAATCTTTTATATTAGCAATATTCTAATTGAAAATTGAAATATTAACACTAACACGTAGGTAAAACAAAAAAAATTGAATCGGCCTAGAAAATATATTTAAAAGAGATCTAGAACTATTCGACAGATCTATCCATCAGAGATAAACAATAAAACAAGAAGTAGCGAAAAAAACAAAATTGGCACGCTATTTGACGAAATTATAAAACAAAAGTCTTTTTATGACCAAATTTTTCACTCATTCCTTCTTGTTATTTTTTTTTCTAACAACAGTGAGAGTAAAAGGCTTTGTATAAAAGCCTTACAATACACAATATTGGGTAGCATAATGCCTTTTACATAATGTTAGATTCATCATGTACAATCCACCTTTATTATTCAAGACTTTTGTCCAAAACTGAGCGTTTTGAAACATTATGTACATTACCGACCGATACTATTTGACCGGATCCGGTGATGGATCTTAATCTCATTAATTTTCACCAGTAATGGTAGCTTCTTATGTCCCCCGCTTTTGATTGTGTATACAATTTTTCCCTCACCTTCACAAAGGAAACCAATGCCAGCACTTACAGCAACATCAAACGATTGAAGCTTTGGAAGGCTTTGTTTAATTAATTTTCTCTTTACCTTCAGCTTAATTTAATTCATTTACCTGTAAATTGTTCCCCAGATAATCCTTCTACTACGGCAGTGGCCGAGACTGCCGGCCAGGCGCCATGTTAAGTGTGAGAAATTGAATAAGGTCCAACCCAACTTCCGGAGTGGCGAGCCACAGCGATACAACAAAAAAAAGGACGAAACAGAGCAACAACAGTAAAAAATGAGAATCTAAAAAATAGTCTCTTTCTACATGGATCTACTTCTTGTTTTGCCGTACCCTGAGTTGTGCTTTTCGATGACACTCAAGAAGATGTCCGTGTCCTTCCCCATCGTCAATATTTAAACGCACTTCATTTAGCATGTCATCCATTGCTGTTACTTACAGTTATTTCATTCCTTCTGTTGTGTAAAGGTTTTTTTTGGACAGCATTTCTTCCGTTTTTGTTACTCACCATTAACGATGGTCGTCCGAGTAGGTCCGTTGAGGCTGTAAGCGAAAGTACGCAAGAGAGCAAATAATTAAACAATTTTCCGTGCAACAAATTGACGATGTTAATGAAGAGAAATATTTACACCCAAAACAAGGGACAGACAGGTTAAGCACTTTTAGTTGTTTAAATTTGGTTCTAAGCAGACAGATGTAACGAGACAATGACACAAACACTTTATCGACAAAACAGAAGTAAATAGAAAAGAAAGGGTATTTTATTGTTGGAATTAAATTTCTACACTTTAAACGTAAAAGTAAAGCAATATTAAAGGCGTTCTAACACTTCTTTTTTATTTTTATTTTCCTACATTTTTTGGCTTGAAAAACTTTTAAAACTTAGGTTGACAAATAAACTTATAAATACAAACCAAACAAAACATCCATCGGCTTCACTTAAAGGTTTTTTTTAAGAAATTCAAATGCTTTGCAAAAAAAAGGAAAACATCTCCCGTACACAAAGCGTAGACTTTCCGGCCGTACAAACAATGGAAATTTCAACGTAACCTTCTATCCGGAAAATTCATCACACCAAGACGAAAGGAACAGAAAATAATATCAAGAAAAAAAGTACAAAGTAATCAGAATCTCAAAAGAAAAACCTAAAACAAATGAAAAATTTCCTCGGTAATCTTGCAAATGTGTTAAATAAACGAAGACATTCCATTTCATGGAGCATGAGTCAGGAGTTTGTCTTTCGGATTTTGCTCCTGTTTTGTGGCAGCAGACTCAGCATTGCATTTTGGGTTGAGGTTTTTGCTATCATTTTTTTCACGCTCTTGCGCTGCTAGGCTGTTAACAATCGTTATTTGTCTTTCCGTGGTTCGTTCATTGAATGCCATCAAGAGAGGGAAAAGGGATAACATAAAAAAATGTTTCCTTTAAATTACATTAATGCAAATGTTAGATTTTAATTTAAAGCTGTTTGTTCCATTTAATGTGATGTTAAATATTATAACATAGGCGTTAAAATGTAATTTTAGAACATACGTTTCACTACACTTTTTGTGCAAAAAGCAATTTTGTTCACGGAAAGTTTTAAACAAACTAATTTATGTGTGTGCTCGTACGTTTTGCTTTTCTTGTGCCTTTTTTCACATATTTTCCTAATCGTTAGTAATGTCAAGAGAAGTTCATTTTTTCACGTCGAATGTTGTTAACGTTTTTTGTTTGTCGCACAAGAATGCTGAGGCTAGAAATCTCACCGACGCTCATGTCAACCCGGAACAGTTCAGTACGAGGTCAAAGGTTATCTTTTTCGATTGCGATATGAAAGCGACGGTTGTGAAAGCTTTTGCACATTTTGTTCCATTTCTTGCTCAAGCTAAAGCTTTCGCCCGCCGGGCATTGAATGATAATCAACGAAAGACGGGCATCATATTTTGTGTCGGATGTTTCAGTACCAGTACAAAGTGTTAGTAGACAGGTACGCCCACATTACCAGGAAGAGTTAGAACACAATTCTCACGCTCGAGGCAAAACTTTCACCCGGTGTACCAGAAATCTGATCCCTTTAAGGGGTTACAGCCAACCGCACTGGCAACCTGGTGGTAACGGTAAGCGTTCATGGGTGAGCATTCGAGTTCGAGTCTCTTGTAAACTAACTTATGTGGGATGAAATTGTTCGCCTACCACCAGTATTGCCAGCCGAGCGCCCCCGCAAACCAAATGCATTCAATGCTATGATAACCACTACGACATTCGGTTCCTCTTCTAGAATTTAATGTTGGAACGCTGGTCGCATCGTAAAACCCGGTTTGACTAGGTAGATAGACGGGAGTGGTCAGGTAGACACACAACCACTTCCTCAATCACTTGCAGGCATAACTGCATCCGGAGAGCGAAGACGCGAAGAAGGTCCTGCAGCATTCTGTGTTCCATTCTGTATATGGAACACCGTTTGCACTACCTTCACGAGCAAGAAGCATTTCGTTCCTTTCGTTTCTGTCTACCAGTTTTTACATCCTAGGGAACATTTCCTTCAAACCATTACCTTCCAGAGAACAAATATTCTGGGCCCACATTGCTGGGTACACCAGCGCTAACGAACACCAAGGCGAAAGGTAGGGTGTGCCCATGTATGAGCGTATGTGTGTGAGCATAGGAAACGGAAACCATGTTTACTATCTAGGATGGGAAAAATTATCGATTAATTCGTCACGTACGTCTGCATAACCTAGAAAACTGACCAAGAATGAGCCCGTGATGGGCATGCTGTTTTGCCATGTGCGATATGATGCTCGATTATATTGAAATATGACAGCTGTCATTTAAAACCCGGTTTAGCGACGAATGCACAATATAAGAAAAATATGAATTGTAATATCTTTCTAAATAGGGATTAAAGTGGATCAACTATTTACAAAAAAAAACGATAGAGCGTCGAATATATAAGTTTACTTCTTTTCCTACTGATTTTATAATACAACACATACTGTAATTTATATGACTATAACAGTAAATAAACTATAAGTAACTAAGGACATGATAAAAAAAACAACAAAACTTGATTTTAAAACACAGAAACACTGCAAGAAACGGCGTAATTAAATCTAGTACCTTCGATTATTTGCCATTCTAGTCAGAAATACCAAAAGACGAAGAACCTGCAGCTACCATTATGAAGAGAAAAAAATATGTCTAACAAGTTTCATCAGCATATCGACAAAAATGAAACGTTATCATTGGAACAAATCCCAGAAGGCAGGCAGGCAACTAATTTGAAAATTGCTTTCCCAGAATTCCGACCAAGGGATCAAACGAAAAGTGCCACCGGGAAAAGGGATTTCGAACCTCAACGATTTCTGTTAGGGGGAAAAAAGAAAGTTTGACACACTGGCGATTTTTGATGGGAAAATTTACAATAAATACTACGGGCGGAAGTGAAAATATGGAAAATAATCTAAACAACACTACAGCACATTCCGTACTGGGTTCGCGTGAAAAGAAATCAGGGAAGTGAAGCTTTAATTAACATTTCACCGATGTGCCCGTTTCCTTGGTAGTCATCTCTGTTTTGCTTGTTTGGTTTGACGTTTGAACTTATAATGATGACGACTTTTATTTATTCAAACAAATGGCATTTGGGCGGGTCGCTGCGTCATCAAGCATTCTTTATTGTGATGTATTATTTTGTGAATTATTTAATTGTAAATATGATTTTAAATTGAATTTTCGAAATTATGGAAAGTAAAAAAAAAAACAAACCTTTACGATTATACGATATTCGTTTTAACACAGTTTTCTAATTTTTTTTAACATTAGTTTATAATGCTATTTGCCATTTAAAGTCTTCCCAGATGCTTTGTTGTTTCGAATTTCTCATTTCATTCTTTGCGCACATTCCACGGGCAAGAAATTCAGGCTCTCATTGCAATATCGAAATCAAAGTACAACCTAAAAATCTCAACGTTTGCTCTATTGTATGCGCACACAGAAAACGAACCTTTCATTTCCTCTATGTTTCTTTCTCGTTCTTTTGACCCTTTGTCAAAAATAACTCTCCTCCGAGCAATGATACAGCTACAAAAGCAGGAATCGTTTGAAGTTTTACAGTAAAACATTTTCCCTGGTTCAACGAATACAACTTTTTCGTTTTTTTATATGTTGAAGTAGTTCCCATACTTGTAAAAACCCGTATTTGATTTTCGCCTTGGTCTTGAAAATTAATTTGTTCAATTACGTAGATTGGTCATGTAAAGACTCTTAACTGCATGAAAGAAATCTTGAACTTATTCGAGAGGAAAGGCAAAAACATGGTTTGAATGCTTTCGTACATTCTATAGATAAAATCAGTTTGTTTTCTTTATAGTTTATTTAATTTAAAACGAATTTTTATTTTTTTAATTTGATAAAAAAGTATATGATGACATTTAATTACAACAAGCAATTTATTTCAGAAATCACAAATTTTTCAACAAGTGCTTTAAAACTATTTCCAAAATACTCATGCAAATTAGGGAAACAGGTTGTTCTCAGTATCAGATACAGATTGTAAATTAAACTTTCAAATTGTTTAAAAATCATTCGCATAAACTACAAATCCATTTTCAAAGGTCAACTTGCCGGCTACAACAAAAAAACAATCAACGAAAACAACAGTTCACAAATAACTGGCAAGAGTGTAGAGATTACGTTTGTTTTCCGTCGGCTTCAGGTTTCACACAAAATAAATCATTCCCACAACACGTCGTGCATTGTAAATATGGTCCGTTGGCAAGACTTTTGCCGGTCCAGTTAACCTTTCCATTTCGCGGCGTCCAAAGCTACCGCAGCGATTCGCCCACCGTAGTCCTTCGCTCGTTAAACAACACAAACGGCCTTTTATGAATATTAACCATTTTCATAATTATTTTCAACCAGCATGTTTGTTCTTGTGCAGGAGAACGATGCTTTGTGTTTCTGCTCAAGAAAAAAAAAACGATCTAAAAATACATTCCCACTGGATTCATCTCTCTCTTCTTGGCTTTAACGACCTTACAGGTCACGCCGGCCATTTCTGGCTTACTAGACTTATTTTTACCACGTAGCCGGATAGTCAGTCCTTGCTACGGGGGGACGGTCCGGATGGGATTTGAACCCGGTCCGGCCGTGTGGACAGGCGCCGTTTATCATATGCACCACCGGGCCGCCCACTGGATTCATATACAATTTAATTAAAAAGGTTCACGAAACAAGAACTAGTTCGGAAGGACGTGTCCGTTTGGATCTGTGCAGGTAAAGGTACAGAATCCCGAAACTCTCGCAACAGAAGAAAAGTGCCTGAGAAGGACACAACTTCAACATTTACTGTTCGACTAAACAAGGAAAACGTTTCCAGTGCAATGAAATCCCCTTTTTGTGGGAATGACACGTGGACTAACAACCGTGATGAAAACCCACACAAATGCGACCAGGACACACGGCAAAACAGTACAGTGTGTAGTGCACGACACCATTTCACCTGGTGAGAAATTTCATATGTGAAACATTTCGACCAAATATGCTTTGTCACACCATACAAGTACAGTTTTCGTACGTTCATTCGGGCAGAGTGAAACTATGGTGGAGCATCGAAATGGTTTGTGCATTCTTTGTTAATGGTACACCACATCACAGCTGCACAGATCGCATTGAAGTTCGCTCCCCATCGCAACTATACACCATTTTTCCAGCATCGAGCGTCCTGCCGATGGAGACGCCTGGTGGTTCATGATTATTAAAACTGTTTCTATTTTCGCGTTGCAGTACCAATGCACCAGATGGGAAATGTACATTTTCACTGGTAAAACTTGAAACAGCAATGGAGCTCCTGTTCCACCGGAATCTATTTCCGTTAAATCGGACTAGCAAAGAAAAATTTACTCACCAGAAGGAAAAAATGTTTGGATTTTTTTTTGCATGAGATATTTAAAAATGCATTATATTAACAATGGCTGAACTAAAGAAATAATGGCAAAATCAATAATTCTATGATCATAATTAAAACACTACAATCAATTATGTGTTATTTATAAAAAAAGCGTTTTAATCTGTGATTCCGAAAGTTAATTTGTTTTTTTTTTCTAGACGATTTGTAAGAAAAGACAACTTTGACAAAAAAAAAACTCGAAGTCTTATGCAAACATCGTCTAAAAGTCCGAAAAAGGTTAACATTATACCCCAGCTACTGTCGAATACAGCAATTGATATAATAAAGGAAACTTTTAATCAACTCCTTATCGTGTAATCAGTCAAACTTGCTTAAGCTAGGAAGATAAAGCTTGTCGCTAGACAAAAAAAACAAACTTTCAACCATACAAAAACAAAAAGAAGTACATAAAAAGTTGCTATAAATTTACACTTTCGTACCCTGGAAAAGGAAATATTTTTAGAGACTGCCTATACCGATCCTCGATCATCCCACCCACACTGTACGTAATTGATCGACGCTCACTTCATAATCCATTTAATTTCAACCATCAAAGAAAACTTTTTGAATGTTGATGTATTGGCACAACCGGACCCTTTTCGAAATTGGGAAAGACTTATTTATGAAACAAAAAAAGAAGCCAAAAATTCTTCACACTAATTGAGCCAAACGCAAACCGAACTGTTTTTCTATCCGAAAGGATCACCGTTTTTTTTTTTTTGGAACAGCTCATAACCCATTGGGAAGCGAACGCTAAACAGCAAAACTTCGGCTCATGTCAAGCGAGGGTCGGTTTGCATAGTTCAAACACTTTCGCAACTGGTTGAAGTTCCGTACGTAAAAGAGGGGGACCAAACCATTTGCAATGCTCATATTCATGCTTCGACAGAATCTTTCTTACAGCGGAGAGCAAAGGACCACCGTGGCTTTCTCCCGCCCTTTTTGCATCTGCCAGAATGTGTCCGGAATGGAATGGGCAGGGAAGAGTACAAGATAAACTTTTCTCATAAATCCTTTCAACCGAGCACAACCTAAACTTCGCCAACAAACGACCCACAGCGCTCCAGCGAGATTCCTCCATTTCCATTTTCTTTCAGCGCCAATGGAAGAAAATGGGGAGAAAGTGAGCAAAAAAAAAGGACAGATTTCGTGCATTCGCCCCATCGTGCGTCAGGCGCGTAAATGTACTGTTCGGTTTGTTCCGTCGCCTTGAAATCTGATAATCGACTATCGGAAAAGGAATATTGCGCCCCGCTCCGTCCACGAACGGGTTAGATTCGGTGAAACTTTAGTCCCGATGGAGTTTGTTTAGCTTGTGTGTGTGTGAACAGCTGCGAAAAACTACTTTCCGAAAGGTTCCCATCTGCTACACATATCACGATATGCTCGATAATATACCCGAAATGAATGAGACTACATTAGCTGAAGTTTATCGAAAATTGATCACGCTGATGAACTGTGCACGATTTGAAAGAGAAGTTTTATCCCTTTATGATCCTTAATGTATTCTTTTCTCGTACAACCAGGCTATTATCGTGTGTACCACAAGTGTACATAATTAGAGGCAACATTTTGTACCAGATGATGCAATACAATAAAACTTTCTTATCGCTTCACTTTAGACACGAATGAAATTAGATTCTATTGATATTTGTAGTTTTTTTCTATAATTTTCACTACGTACAATTAGCGTGGACGATTTACTTAATGCAGGTATTGCCTGTCCAATAACGTTATGCCACACGTATCGTTAGACAATTCCTCACCACGATTCAAGATTCAAGATAAGTAATGCAATATATGATTGATATACTTCCCGGTAGCACAGGTAGAGTGCACAAGAAGAAAATTCAAATTAAGTCAACAAATAGGTGTACCACCAATACATGCAATTACATTCATCACGATGTTTGACAAAACGTCTAACATGTATGCCTACATCCGTCAAAATGTGAAGTGATTTGAATAAAACATTACCTCAAACATCTTACTCGCCTGCCGAGTAACTCCGCATCGATACACTTTCCCCGCTTCCGCATCTGCTTGAAACGCTTTCCACAAAACAAGTGGCAGCTTTTAAAGCCGCGCAAGCAAAAATATCATTCCACGCCAAATAAGCTTGGAGGCGTGCTATACGGAATGTGCGAAGAAATTGATGAATAAAATTGATTACAACTCACTTTCTTGATCCCAACATCCTTCCATCAATCTATGGCAACCTGTAGTGTCGTTGCGCCTCCTTGCGGAAAAGCAAACAGCTTCAGTGACGTGCTGGGGGCGTGTTGCGAAAGCATCGGGATATGTTTGCACTTTCCAGAGCCACCACGCTAAATCTCGTGCGCCAGCAAGGAAAGTTACAGCGAGATCAAGAAACTTCGGGAATTGAAGAAAATTTTCTAACAAATTCGTTCGCAGTAAGTTCACGCGACTGACAAATAGATGTAGCATATCGAACGTGAGAGCCACAAACTTCGGCATCGGTGCTGGAAAAGAGTAGTGTGGGGTTTAGCGTTCGCATCCCCATAAGTCAATAACAGAAGTTCACCACCGCGTGTCAGTGATAGGATGCTCCAAACCAACAAACAGCAATCTGGTTGGGAGGTTTTTCATTGAATTTCCAAAACCTTCTATTTCTAATCGAAAAAAAACACAGAGGAGAGACAAGGTCGACATTGGGAAAGTTTCATTTTGTCCGTCTGTCACAGTTTTCACTTCAGCGTTGCTAACATAAATGGAACTAAAAGGAAATTTTTCGCTTTAGAGATTTAGCGAAAAATAGAATTGTGCACTGAAAAAGCTTCCAAAAGTACAATGAAAGCATCCGAATTGCAATGCCAAAAATCGTTGTTTTAAACACGCAGGTTGTTGCTGAACAAAGCCTAGAAAAACTGAAGAACGTGGGGCCATGACGTTTAAATATTTCTTCAGAACTGAAAACCTCAAGCACTCACGAGCGATTTTGAGTAATTACCCTTTTGAGGACAAAATTCAAGAATTTTGTCAATTAGCCAGGAATTGACAAAATTCTTGAACTTTTTTTTTTGTAATTTTTGTGTAACCGCTTTGACAGATCCGGGAGTATGTGAAACAAGTTGTGTAAAACCTTTATTTCACATTCACATTCGTCAAACACTGTTCCGGTTTGAAAAAGCGCCTCGTTGGATAGGCAATCCCCATGGCTAAGTTTTTGGTTAACTGGGGAAAGTGAAGAAAGCGGAAAGACTCTGTACATCGCTAACGAAGCCACGCCGCTCATGGTGTGGTCATCCATAGTTGCGAAATAAAACCGAGTCCTTGGAGGGTAGCGAGCTATAGACACTTCACACGTTCTCCGGTGCATTGAGTTCTTTGCTTGTTGTCGGTTCCTTCCTTCCCTTCTCCCCAAGGATAGGTCTATTCGACATTGTCCAACGACCAATCTTATTCATTCATCCTTTTCCTTCACATATCCGAAATTTTCCGGAGTAGGCCGTACCCTTCACACGCTATTTGTAATTGCTGACGAAATCAGCATCAGTATGGCCACCCAGAGTGATAGTTTGAAAGACAAAATTTGAGAAAATCCTCAAGAGGCAACAGACGCTTTGAGCTGCGGGGCCACGACAGTTGAGGATTCCCTCAGAACTCAAAACCTCAGGAACTCATGAGTGATTTTGAGGGATTTGCGTTTTGAGGAAAACCTGGCCGATCTACAAAAACCTCAAAAACTTTTTGAGACTTTTTTTG
>STHD01000886.1:0-26680 GCA_016170015.1 Anopheles longipalpis
TCTTTCGCGCGTACACCATACCGTGCGCTGCCAATCTCTGCCGGCTGTGCAAATACGTATGTAAACAAACAATGTTATCTGTCAAAATTCCGGCTTCGCTCTTGCTGGTCCGCGTTTGCTTGTGATAGCCGGAAAAGAGCGCGGCGGCCGGCGCATTCCACGCGAGCGCGTTCCATTGCCGGTCGAGCACGTAGGCAGGCGTCGCGATCGCCGCGACGGTCGCGGCGAGCGTCGGCGGCAGGTCGCCGCCCGCGACGTCGGGCTCGGCCGGGTCGCGCTGCGCGGCCAGTTCGAACAGGTACGCGCGCTCGGCCTTCGACAGTTGCAGCGCGACGGCGATCCGCGCGAGCGCGTCGGCCGACGCGGACACCGGGCGGCCCTGTTCGATCCACGTGTACCAGGTCGGGCTGACGCCGCACAGTTGCGCGACTTCCTCGCGCCGCAGCCCCGGTGTGCGGCGGCGCGGGCCGGGCGGCAGGCCGACGGCCTGCGGCGACAGCCGCTCGCGGTGGGCACGGATGAATTCGCCGAGCGCGCGGGCGGGCGTGGCGTCGAGCGGCGGGACGGGGGCGGAGGACGGCTGGTTCATGCGGAAACGGCGAAGTGGAAGCTCGGACGCGGCAACGATCAGACTGGTGGATCGAATACCAGAATAACTGCTTAACTTGTACTGGTACAAGCGCGGGCCTATTGTAGCGTCTCGCGCGCTGGCAGGGCAGCGGGCGTCCCACAAAACGCGATGCACGGGGCCGGAACGCGCGCGGAAGCGCCAACGCCGGGCAACTGCATCCAGGAAAGGAGCGAACGATGAAACACCACGACCAGGTCGCCGACGCCTTCGGCACGACGGCCGCCGCCTATCTGACGAGCACGGTTCATGCGACGGGCGCCGACCTGCAGACGCTCGCCGACGCGGTGAGCGCGACGCCCGATGCCGCGGTGCTCGATCTCGGCTGCGGCGCCGGCCACGCGAGCTTCGCGGTCGCGCCGCACGTGCGCGAGGTGGTCGCCTACGATCTCGCCGCGCCGATGCTCGCGACCGTCGACGCGGCTGCGCGCGAGCGCGGGCTCGCGAACATCCGCACGCAGCAGGGGCCGGTCGAGCGGCTGCCGTTCGACACGGCGACGTTCGACTGGGTCGTGAGCCGGATGAGCGCGCACCACTGGCACGACATGCGCGCGGCGCTCGCCGAAGTGCGCCGCGTGCTGAAGCCGGGCGGCCGCGTGCTGATGATCGACATTGCCGGCAACGACCATCCGCTCCTCGACACGTACCTGCAGGCCGCGGAGGTGCTGCGCGACGCGTCGCACGTGCGCGACTATCGCGCCGACGAATGGCTTGCGATGTTCCGCGAGGCCGGCTTCGATGCGCAGGTGCACAGCCGCTGGCGGCTGCCGATCGATTTCGACACGTGGGTCGCGCGCATCCGCACGCCGGCCGACAGCGTGACCGGCATTCGCGCATTGTGGGCGCATGCGCCGGACGAGGTGCGCGGCTATTACGCGGTGCAGCCCGACGGATCGTTCGAGCACGACGCGCTGCTGATCGACGCGCACTGAGCGGGCGGCGCGTCCTGCGCCGTTACGCGGACGCATGAAAAAAGCCGCGATACGCACCTTCGCGTATCGCGGCTTTCACGATGCAGGCCGGCGCGGAGCGAGCCCGCGCCGCATCCGGATCAGCCGGTGTTGCGCAGGCCGGCCGCGATCCCGTTGATCGTCAGGTGAATCCCGCGGCGCAGCCGCGCGTTCGTGTCGCCCGCACGGTGACGCTTGATCAGCTCGACCTGCAGGTGGTTCAGCGGGTCGAGATACGGGAAGCGGTTCTTGATCGAGCGCGCGAGCAGCGGGTTGGTCGCGAGGCGGCCTTCGTGCCCGGTGATTTCCGCGAGCGCCTGCGACGTGCGCTCCCATTCCGCGACGATCCGCTCGAACACGTGCTTGCGCAGCTTGCGATCGGACACGAGCTGCGCGTAGCGCGATGCGACTGCAAGATCGGTCTTCGCGAGCACCATGTCCATGTTCGACAGCAGGTTCGAGAAGAACGGCCAGGTCTTGTTCATCTTCTTCAGCAGCGCGACGCGCTTCGTGCGCTCGGTGTCGTCCTGCGCGCTGTCGAGATACGCGCTCACCGCGCTGCCGAAGCCGTACCAGCCGGTCAGCAGCAGCCGGCACTGGCCCCACGAGAAGCCCCACGGAATCGCGCGCAGATCCTCGATCTTGCGCTGCTTCGGATCCTGCAGCTTGCGCGATGCCGGGCGGCTGCCGATGTTCAGCTCGGCGATCTCGGTGATCGGCGTCGACGAGAAGAAGTAGTCGGTGAAGCCCGGGGTTTCATAGACGAGCGCGCGGTAGGCGGCCATTGCCGAGTCGGACAGCGTCTGCATCGCGGCCTCGAACGCGGGCAGCTGCGCCGGCGCGTTCGACTGCGGCAGCAGCGACGCCTCGAGCGTCGCGGCGACGACCGTCTCGAGGTTCCGGCGGCCGATCGACGGGTTCGAGAACTTGCTCGCGATCACCTCGCCCTGTTCGGTCAGGCGGATCTGGCCGTTCACGGTGCCCGGCGGCTGCGACAGGATCGCCTGGTAGGTCGGGCCACCCCCGCGGCCGACCGTGCCTCCGCGGCCGTGGAACAGCCGCAGCGTGATCTTGCGCTCGCGGAACAGGTCGACGAGCGCGAGTTCCGCGCGATACAGCTCCCAGTTCGACGTGAGGAAGCCGCCGTCCTTGTTGCTGTCCGAGTAGCCGAGCATCACTTCCTGTTCGGCGCCCTGGTGCGCGATCAGCGTGTCGATGCCCGGCAGCGCGAAGTATTCGCGCATGATGCGCGACGCGTCGCGCAGGTCGGGGATCGTCTCGAACAGCGGGATCACCATCAGGCTGTTCCTCGCGTCGCTGCCCGGCACGCCGAGCGTACCTTCGAGCAGGCCCGTTTCCTTCTGCAGCAGCAGCACCTCGACGAGGTCGCTGACGGTTTCCGTATGCGAGATGATGTAGTTGCGCACCGCACGCGCGCCGAACTGCGCACGGACTTCGCGTGCCTTCTCGAACACGCCGAGCTCGCTCTGCGCGAGCGCCGAGTACTCGAAGTAGGGCGAGCGCAGCGGGCGCGGGTCGGCGAGCGCGGCGAGCAGCACGCGCAGCTTGTCTTCCTCGGCGAGCGCCGCGTAGTCGGCCTCGACGCCCGCGCGGGCGAACAGCTCGGCGACCACCGCTTCGTGGATGTCGGAGCTCTGGCGCAGGTCGATGCTCGCGAGATGGAAGCCGAACACTTCGGCCGCGCGCACGAGCGGCGCGAGGCGCGGCGCGGCGAGCGACGTGCCGTGGTGTTCGTCGAGTGACGCGGTCAGCACCTTCAGGTCGGCGACGAACGCCTCGGAATCCGCATACGGGATCGCGCGCACGGGCGGCGCGCCGCGGCCCGCGCTGCGCACGGGCACCGTGCCTTCGCCGACGCGCACGCGTGCGCTCGCGGCGAGCCGCGTGTAGATGCCGATCAGCGCACGGCGATACGGTTCGTCGACGCGGTGCGGCGACTGGTCGGGCGATGCGGCCGCCAGCGCCTTCACCGCGTCGTTCGCGCCGACGAGCAGGTTCGACACCGACAGCTCGGCGCCGAGCTTGTGCACCTGTTCCAGGTAGTGCTCGAGGATCACGGCGGCCTGACGGTTGATCGCTTCGTCGAGCGTCGGCGCGGTCACGTTCGGGTTGCCGTCGCGGTCACCGCCGATCCAGCTGCCCATCTGGAAGAACGCGGGCACGCGGGCGGACAGGCCGTGCTCGGCGAGCGCCGCCTCGATGTCGCCGTACAGCGCGGGAAGTTCGTCGAGGAACGTCGCGCGGTAGTACGACAGCGCGTTCTCGATCTCGTCGCCGACCGTCAGGCGCGAGTCGCGCAGCATGCGCGTCTGCCACAGCGCGGTCACGCGCGCGCGCAGCATTGCTTCGTTGTACTGGCGCTCGCGCGCGGTCAGTTCCTGGTCGCGTTCGGCGAGCAGGCGCGCGATGTCGTGCTGCGCGTCGAGGATGCTCTTGCGCTGCACTTCGGTCGGGTGCGCGGTCAGCACCGGCACGATCAGCGCATCGTCGAAGAAGCGCTGCAGCAGGCGTTTCGACGCGTTGCCGGTCGTCTTCAGCTGTTCGAGCGCGTACGCGACGGTGCCGGGCTGCGGCGCGGAGCCGGCCAGCGCGTGGATGCGGCGGCGGCGGTTGTGGTGGCGGTCTTCCGCGATGTTCGCGAGATGCGAGAAATAGCTGAACGCGCGCACGACGCTGACCGTCTGTTCCGGCGTCAGCTTGCGCAGTTTCTTCTCGAGCGTCTGTGCGGCTTCGCTGTCGTCCTCGCGGCGGAACTTGACCGCGGTCTGGCGGATCGTCTCGACGACGTCGAATACCGTATCGCCTTCCTGTTCGCGCACGACGTCGCCGAGCAGGCGGCCGAGGAAGCGGATGTCCTCGAACAGCGGACCGTCCTTGTCGTCGCGCGTGCGCGTGCCGGCCTTCGGCGCGGCGGCCTTGCGGGCAGCGGGGCCGGCGGCTTTGGTTGCGCGTTTTGTCTGACGTATCGGGTCTTTCGGTTTCGTTGCCGTTTTCGCACGGCCGTTCGCGGCGGTGGCGACGGTGTCCGTCGAGGCGTCGGAGGAGGACAGGGCAGCATTGCGGCGCGCCGTACGCGCCGATCCGGAAGACTTCACGATGGGTTTCCTTGGGAAAGCTCGAGTCAAAAGGAACTGCGGAAACTGCGGGAACTGCGGTCAAGCAACCAGCTACGTGCGGCACATCCGCACATCGGCGCCGCGACCCGCACAGGAGCAGGCCGGGCGCAGGCTCCGGGCCCGGGCGGGCCGGGGCGTGCGTGCTACCATTGTTCGATCTTCAATCCCGTCCTTCGATGTTCCAGCAATGAATTCCGAGACCCCTGCGGCCGGGCCGCAACAGGCACAGCTGCCCGCGACGTTGACGATTGCTTCGCGCGAGAGCCGCCTGGCGATGTGGCAAGCCGAACATGTGCGTGATGCGCTGCGCAAATTATATCCAGCTTGTGACGTGAAAATCCTCGGGATGACGACACGCGGCGATCAGATTCTCGATCGCACGCTGTCGAAGGTCGGCGGCAAGGGCCTGTTCGTGAAGGAACTGGAGACCGCGCTGGCCGACGGCCGTGCCGATCTCGCCGTGCATTCGCTGAAGGACGTGCCGATGGCGCTGCCCGACGGCTTCACGCTCGCCGCGATCATGGAGCGTGAAGACCCGCGCGACGCGTTCGTGTCGAACGACTACGCGTCGCTCGACGCGCTGCCGGCCGGCGCGGTCGTCGGCACGTCGAGCCTGCGCCGCGAAGCGATGCTGCGTTCGCGTTATCCGCATCTCGACGTCCTGCCGCTGCGCGGCAACCTCGACACGCGTCTCGCGAAGCTCGACCGCGGCGACTACGCGGCGATCATCCTCGCGGCCGCCGGCCTGAAACGCCTCGGCCTCGAAGCGCGGATTCGCGCGCTGATCGACGTCGAAGCCAGCCCGCCCGCGGCCGGCCAGGGCGCACTCGGCATCGAGATCGCCGCGCACCGCGACGACGTCGCTGCGTGGCTCGCGCCGCTGCACGACCCGCAGACGGCGCTCGCGGTCGAGGCCGAACGGATGGTGTCGCGCGCGCTCGGCGGCAGCTGCGAGGTGCCGCTTGCCGCGCACGCGGTGTGGCGCGCAGGCGAGCTGTACCTGACGGGCCGCGTGTCGACGACCGACGGCAAGCGCGTGCTGACCGCCGAGGAGTGCGGCGCCGTGATGACCGTCGCCGATGCGCTCGCGCTCGGCCGTGCGGTGTCCGACGAACTCGAGGCGCAAGGCGCGCTCGATATCGTCCAGGCGCTGCTCGCGGCCTCGGCGGGCAAGGGCGACGCCTGATGGCGGGCGGCGCGCGCGCGTTCACCGCTGTCCTGACGCGTCCGGACGGCCAGTCCGACGCGCTGGCATCGCAACTGGCCGATGCCGGTTGCGACGTGCTCGAATTCCCGCTGATCGATATTGCGCCGGTTGACGATCCGGCACCGCTGGACGCCGCGTTCGCGGCGCTTGCCGACTACGCGCTGGTGATTTTCGTGTCGCCGAACGCGATCGACCGCGCACTCGCGCAGTACGGCGCGATCTGGCCGAACGCGTTGCCGGTCGGCGTGGTCGGGCCCGGCAGCGTCGCGGCGCTCGAGCGTCACGGCATCGCGGCGCCCGCGCATCGCGTGATCGCGCCGCAGGCGCCGGCCGACGGCGGCGTGCCTCATTACGATTCCGAAAGCTTGTTCGCGTGCATCGAGACCGCGTTCGGCGGCGCGCAGGCGCTGGCGGGCAAGCGCGTGCTGATCGTGCGCGGTGACGGCGGGCGCGAATGGCTCGCCGACCGCCTGCGCGAGGCCGGCGCGGACGTCACGCTCGTCGCGGCCTACCGGCGCGTCGTGCCGGAGCCGCGCGTCGGCGCGTGGGAGCGCGTGCACGCGCTGCTCGACGGCCAGCCGCATGGGTGGCTCGTCACGAGCTCGGAAGGCGTGCGCAACCTGCACGAGCTTGCGCGGGCGCACCTGAACGATGCAGAGATCGAGGCGCTGAAGCATGCGCCGCTCGTCACGCCGCACCCGCGGATCGAGCAGACCGCGCGCGCATTGGGTTTTGATAGGATTACGCTGACCGGCGCGGGCGATGAGCGCATCGTCCGCGCGTTTCGAACGATGGCCGACGAGGCCGTCCAACCGGCGACAGCCGCACCGGTGACTAAACGCATGACAGATACCAACGATTCCAAAAGTGTCGCATCCCAGCCGGCCGCTGCCTCCGCACCGCCGTCCAGTCCCCCTTATCTCGCGCCCGAGCCGCCCGCACGCCGCGGCGGCAGCGCGGTGCTGTGGTTCGTCGTCGTCGTGCTCGGCTGCGCGGCGGGTGTCGGCGGCTACGCGCTGAACCGCAAGATCGACCGGCTCGACGGCACGTTCGTCACGCGCCAGAAGGCGCTCGACGCGCAGACGGCCGAAACGCGCATGAAGACCGAGCAGGCGCTCGCCAGCACGCACCAGGTCGACACGCAGCTCGCGCAGCTCGACGGCAAGCTCGCCGATGCGCAGAGCGCGCAGCAGGCGCTGCAGCAGCAATACCAGGACCTGTCGCGCAACCGCGATGCGTGGATGCTCGAGGAAGTCGACCAGATGCTGTCGAGCGCGAGCCAGCAGCTGCAGCTGACCGGCAACACGCAGCTCGCGCTGATCGCGCTGCAGAACGCCGACGCGCGTCTCGCGACGTCGCAGAGCGCGCAGGCCGTCACGGTGCGCAAGGCGCTCGCGCAGGACATCGAGAAGCTGAAGGCCGCACCGGCGGCCGATCTCACGGGCCTCGCGATCAAGCTCGACGACGCGATCGCGAAGATCGATGCGCTGCCGCTGTCCGGCGAGGCGATCGTGCCGCACGCGGAGCCGAAGGCCGCGCCGGCCGAAGCCGCATCGTCGGCCGTGGCCGGCGAGCCGCGCTGGAAGGTGTGGTGGCACGACTTCTCGGCCGGCCTCGGCCAGCAGCTGAAGAGCCTCGTGCAGGTGCGCCGGATCGACAACGCGGACGCGATGCTCGCGTCGCCGGACCAGGGCTATTTCGTGCGCGAGAACGTGAAGCTGCGCCTGCTCACCGCGCGGCTGTCGCTGCTCGCGCGCAACGACAGCGCGATGAAGGCCGACCTGCACGCCGCGCAGGTGTCGCTCGGGAAGTATTTCGATCAGGCATCGAAGGACACGCAGACCGTCGAGGATCTGCTCAAGCAGGTTGACGGCGCATCGCTGACGGTCGCGGTGCCGAACCTGAACACGAGCCTGAACGCCGTTCAGCAGTTCAAGAGCCGGGGGTAACGATGACGCTTCGAGGAATCGTCTGGCTCGCGGTCCTGTTCGCGATCGCCGCGGCGCTCGCCACCGTCGGCCGTTTCGACGCGGGGCAGGTGCTGCTTGTCTATCCGCCGTACCGGGTCGACGTGTCGCTGAACCTGTTCGTGATCGCCATCGTCGTGCTGTTTATCGTCATGTACGCGCTGCTGCGCATCGTGCGCAACATCTGGCGCATGCCGCAGCGGGTCGCCGCGTATCGGGCACGCTCGCGCAACGAGAAGGCACAGGCATCGCTGCGCGACGCAATTTCGAACCTGTACGCGGGCCGCTTCTCGCGCGCGGAGAAGGCCGCACGTGAAGCGCTGACGGTCGACGCGAACCTGGGCGCCGCGAGTCTCGTCGCGGCCACGGCCGCGCACCGAATGCACGAGTACACGCGCCGCGACGACTGGCTGTCGAAGGTCGATGCGCCCGAATGGCAGGACGCCCGACTGCTCGCTGCTGCCGACATGCGCGCGGATGCGCGCGATGCCGATGGCGCGCTCGCCGCGCTGGCCGACATGCAGGCCGGCGGCAAGCGCATTCATGCGCAGCAGGTTGCGCTGCGCGCGCAGCAGCAACTGAAGAACTGGGCCGAGGTGCTGAAGCTCGCGAAGGCGCTCGAGAAGCGCGAGGCGCTGCATCCGGCCGCGGCCGTGCGGCTGCGCCAGCAGGCGGCGGAAAACCTGCTGCGCGAACGCCGGCACGACCCGGACGCGCTGCTCGAAGTGTGGCAGTCGCTGTCGCCGGTCGAGCGCCAGTCGCCGCGTCTGGCCGATCTCGCGGCCGACCTGCTCGTACCGCTCGAGCGCCGCAACGAAGCGCGCCGCATCGTCGAGGACGCGCTCGCGCACAACTGGGATGCGCGCCTGCTGCGCCGGTACCCGGATACGGCCGGCGCGGATGCGCTGCCGCTGATCCAGAAGGCGGAAGGGTGGAAGAAGGATCATCCGGAAGACGCCGACCTGCTGTTCGCGCTCGGCCGCCTCTGCCAGCAGCAGCAGCTGTGGGGCAAGGCGCAGTCGTTCCTCGAATCGGCGCTGAAGCTGGCCGACAACGAGGCGCTGAAGGTGCGGGCGCATCGCGCGCTCGCCCGCCTGTTCGAGCATCTCGGCGAAACCGACAAAGCCGCGAAGCACTATCGCGAAAGCGCGCTCGCGATCACCGTGGTCTGACGCGGCGCTGCACTGCACTGCACTGCGTAAAAAGCCCCGAACGCCGAGCGGCCTTCGGGGCTTTTTTTCGTCCGTCGCCGGCCGGACCGATTGCGTTACGCGCCGAGCCTGCGCAGCAGGTCGTCCTCGCTCGTGACGAACCATACCGACTTCCCGCGATTGGACTCGCGAACGAGCGCACGCAGCGCTTCGCTGCGCGCGAGCCGGCGGTCGATGTCGCCGACCACGCCGAGCCGGACGCCGTAATTGACGAGCTTCTGCAGCACCGCGCCGGCCAGCCCGCTGTCGAGCCGGTAGAAGTCGTCGTGTAGCGCGTCGGCGGCGACCGCGATCCAGTCGGCTTCGTGCTCGTGTGCGAGCGCGACGAGATCGAGCGCATCGCTTTCCCGCTGCACGAGGGCGGCGGAAGGATCGCGGACCAGCACACGGCTGCCGGCTGCCTGAACGATTCGGTGGGACATGGTGTCGGGTTCCGTCGAGGTCAGAAATGCGAGCACGGTGTCGCGCTGCACGCGGATGAAGTGGGGCTGCCCGAGAAGAAACCGGACTTGCGCGTGCGGCACGAGACGCGTCAGGCGATCGCGCGTGTCGCGTGAATCGAGCATCACGTCACGTCCGCCGACGACCGCCAGCACGGGCATCGACAACGTGCGGAGCGTGTCGTCGTCGAATACCGGGATCGGTTCGACGCGCGGGCGAAACCCGCGGTCGACCGCGTGCATCAAGGCGAGCGTGTCACGTTCGGCTGGCGTCGCTGCAGGCGGCAGACGGCCGAGCACGCGCCGCCGCACGCATGCGCGCCCGATATCGCCGAGCAGCAACAGCGGCAGCGCCCACCACAGAAACGGCTTCTGCCGGCCGATGCCGGACGGGCAGAGCAGCGCGAGCCGCGTGACGCGCGCCGGCCGGCGCAACGCGAAGTCGAGCGCCGTTCGCGCACCGAGCGAGATGCCGACGAACGCGGCGCGTGACACCTGCAGGCCGTCGAGCACGTCGTCGAGCCATTGCGCGTACGCGTCGCTCGCAAGCGGCGGGCGCGACGGCGCGCTCGGTCCGGCTTCGCCGATCACGTCGATCGCGTAGAGCCGGAAGTGCGTCGACCATTCGGCCGCGTAGTGCTGCCAGCTTGCGGCCGTCGTCTGTGCGCCGTGGATCAGCACGACCGGCGGCGCGTGTTCCGGGCCGCAGGCAATCACGTGCGTCGCGCCGTGGCGTGTCTGTACCGTGACGCGCCGGTGCCCGGCCGGCCAGTGCGACAGCGCGGCTGCGTAAGCGGCGCGAATCGCGCGCGCGTGGCGGGGCGACCGGAAGATCGCGCTCATGTCCCGCTTTGCTGCAGCAACATCTCGAGCGACGACATCAGCGCAGCCGTGTCGGCCGGAGTCGCGGCGACGATGATCTTGACCACGCTCGCGGCAGGATCGAACGTCACGTCGATGCGCACGGGATCGACATACGACGTGCGGCCCGACGCCATCGCATGCAGCGAGCGCGACAGGTACTGATGCAGCGACTGGGACGCGTCCGGAATGTCGACGATGCTGGTGACGCGCACAGTGCGCGGCGCGGCTGCGGCCGGCTCCGTTGGCGCGAACGCGGCGAGGTCGGTGTCGAGGATGCGGTACGCGCGGCCGACCCGCGTCGCGCGCAGCTTGCCGTCGCGAATGAACCGCAAGACGGTCTTCGGATGGACGCGCAGACGGGCGGCCGTGTCTTCGACGGTGTGGAACATGGTCGGCAAATGAATTCTTTAATGTTCTTTATTGTTCCATATATAAAGGAACATAAGGGAATAATTTGGTGAATAACGCGCCATCGTCAGGCCGGCGTGGCATCCGGTCGATCCGGGGCGTGCCTGCCCGGAAATGAAAACGCCCCGGCGACCGGAGGGATTCCGGTTGCCGGGGCGTGTCGGGGGCCGGCGGTCGGCCGGCGTGTCCGGTGAGCCGCTATGCGTCCCGCATCACTTGTCGACCAGCCGCTTCGGCACCGACAGTGCGAGCAGTCCGCCGAGTACGAGAAATGCGGCAAGCATGACCATGCCCGCATCGTTGGCGCCCGTCGCCTGCTTGAGCCAGCCCATCAAGTACGGGCTCAGGAAGCCGGCGAGGTTGCCGATCGAGTTGATCATCGCGATGCCGGCCGCGGCCGCCGTGCCGCCGAGGAACGCGGTCGGCAGGCTCCAGAACAGCGGCAGCGTCGTCAGGATGCCGATCGTCGCGAGCGTGAGCCCGAGCATCGCGAGCGCGGTCTGGTGCGCCCAGATCACCGACAGCACGAGCCCGATCGCGAGGATCATCACGAACGCGCCGGCCGCGAACAGGTCGGCGGCCCTCATTGCCGGAATACCTCGGCAAGCGCATCCTCGACACCGTAATACGCGGCACGTGCCGCGAATCCCGGCCGCAACGGCGACACCTCGAACACGCCCTTCACCGCGTCGCGCGTCGTGTCGCCTTCCTGCCGGAACGCGAACAGGTCCTGCGTGATGACGACCTCGCCTTCCATCCCGACGATCTCGGTGATCCGCGTCACGCGCCGCACGCCGTCGCGCATCCGCTCGATCTGCACGAACAGGTGCACGGCGCTCGCGATCTGGCGCCGGATCGACAGCAGCTGCAGGTTCGCGTTCGCCATCATGACCATGCTCTCGAGCCGGCTGATCGCATCGCGCGGCGAATTCGCGTGAATCGTCGTCATCGAGCCGTCGTGCCCCGTGTTCATCGCCTGCAGCACGTCGAACGCCTCGGGGCCGCGAATCTCGCCGAGGATGATGCGATCGGGCCGCATGCGCAGCGCGTTGCGCACGAGATCGCGCTGCGAGATGCCGCCGAGCCCCTCGGTATTCTCCGGCCGCGTCTCGAGGCTGACGACGTGCGGCTGCAGCAGCTGCAGCTCGGCCGCATCCTCGATCGTCACGATCCGTTCGTGCTGCTCGATGTGCTGCGACAGCGCATTGAGCAGCGTCGTCTTGCCCGAGCCGGTGCCGCCCGAGATCACGATGTTCAGCCGGCTCGCGCACGCGACCTTCAGCACCTGCAACATCGGATGCGAGATGTTGCCCTGCTGCGCCATCCGCGCGAGCGTGATGTCGCGCTTCGCGAACTTGCGGATCGAGATCGACGGACCGCGCATCGCGACCGGCGGCAGCACGACGTTCACGCGGCTGCCGTCGGCGAGTCGCGCGTCGACCATCGGGCTGCTCTCGTCGACGCGCCGCCCGACCGCCGCCGCGATCCGCTGCGCGACGCTCGCCACGTGCGCGTCGTCGCGAAACTTCAGCGACGTGAGTTCGAGCCGGCCCGCTCGCTCGACGTAGACCTGGTCGGGCCCGTTGACGAGGATGTCGGTGACCGTTTCGTCGGCGAGCAGCGGCTCGATCGGCCCGACGCCGAACATGTCGTTCAGGATCGCATCGACGATCAGCACCTGTTCGCCGGCCGTGATCTTCAGGCGCTCGCGCTCGACCGTGTGCGCGGCCACCTGCTCGATGCCCGCGCGCACCTCGTCGCGCGTCTTCATCAGCGCCGCCGACATGTTCATCGACGCGAACACCGCGCTGCGGATCGCATCGAACTTGCTCGACCGGATCAGCGCCTCGTGGGTATCGGGCGCCACGGGCGCGCGGGCCGACGCCGGCGCGGGCGCCGGCGCATGCACATCCACCGGGGCCGGCACGGGCTCGCGCGCCACGGCGGGCGTGGCGGCCGGCTCGGGGTCCGCCGGCGGCCGGTTGCGGGTACCGAACGTCACGATCCCTTCCTCCACTTGGCGAGCCGCGCATACCACGGCTCGGCGACGACCATCGGCTCGCCGGTGATGCCGTTCGCGAGCTGCCGGATCTGGTCGACGAAGCCGTGCCGCTTCGCGCCTTCGATCGGCTCGCCGAGGTTCTCGGCGACGGCGAGCGTCTGCGGCTCGTGCGGCAGTTCGTGCAGCTTCGCGCCGCCGAACGCCTCCTCGAAATCGACCGGTTCGACGCGGCCCGCGACCGGTGCGAGCGGATTGTTCAGCACCATCGACAGCAGCCGCTCGCCGGGCAGCTCCCGCACGAAACGCACGAGCCGCGCGGCCTCGTATGCGGCATGCACCGAGCGGTCGACCACGACATGGACGAGATCGGACGCGACGAGCGCGTCCTCGAGCAGCTTGCCGGCGCCGCTTCCCACGTCGAACAGCACGTAGTGGAAACGGTCCTTCAACATGTCGACCAGACGCGCGACGGCCTCGTCGCCCACCGGCGCGTCGGCGCCGTACGCCAGTTCGGCGGACAGGACGTGCAACCGGTCACCCTTCGTCACGAACATGCGCTCGAACAACGCGTCGTCGGGGCGCTGCCCCATGTTCAGCAGTTCGATCAGCCCGTTGTTGCTGGACAGCCCGAACATCGAGTTCGCGCCGCCGCCATGCAGGTTCAGGTCGACGTAGGCGACACGCCGGCGCTTGTCGCCCGCCAGGAAGCGCGCGAGGCTCACCGTGATCGTGGTCGCGCCGACGCCGCCGCGGGCGCCGACGAAGCTGACGACCTTGCCGGTGCGCGCCTGGACGACCGATTCCGTCGCCGTCAGCGCGCGCCGCATCAACTCGACGGTCAGCGGCTTGACGATGTAGTCCTGCACGCCGATGCCGAGCAGGTTGCGAAACAGCCCGACGTCGTTCTGCGTACCGATCGCGATGACCCGCACCGACGGGTCGCACACGTCGGCGAGACGCATCAGGTCCGACACCGGCAGCACCGAATCCGACACGTCGATGACGAGTTGGCGCGGCGAGCGCTCGTACTGCTGCAGCAGCCGGATCGCATCGTCGCAGGTGCCCAGCTGCAGCTGGGTGCGCGTGATCGACAGCTCCTGCGTGACGCGACGTATCACGTCGTGGCTGCCCGAATCGGATACGACCGCGACGAGATCGGCCGCGCCCGCCGACGCGGCGCGCCTGGCGTTCTGACGGTCGAGGAGGTTCATGGGCGGCATCGTGATGGCATCCGGTTCCGGTCAATGGCTGGGCGAGACGGTCGTCTGCGTTTTGCCCGGCGTCGGCTCTTTCACGCGATCCTCGACGTAGCGGCGCACCGCGTCGGCGGCGGTCTGCGCGTCCGCGCCGCCGTACGGCACGGGCGCGACGAGATCCTCGGGCCGCGCGAGCATCGCCGCCAGGTTCGAATAGGTCGCGCAGCCGAACGGCACGCCGGGCCGCGCGTACCCCGCGTCGACGAGATGCGATGGCTGCATCAGCTTCGCGCAGTCGGGCGGCACCGCGTGCGTACCGTCGAAGCCGATCGTCCGCGCATCGGGCAGGTTGACCGGCGGCGGCGCCGACAGGCAGCCCGCGAGCGCCAGCGGCAGCAGTGCGGCAACGGTCGATCGCGTTCGCATACACGCTCCTCCTGTTCAGTACACGAAGCCCGCGGCGCCGACGAGGCGCGGCGTGTCGCCCGACAGCAGGTCGAGCCCCAGGTTGCGCTGCACCGCGAACTCCAGGTCGCTGCTCGGCCGCGCGACGGTGTCAATCGCCTGCTCGAGCTGGCCGGGCCCGGCCGGCTGCACGATGTACGGCGTGACGATGACGACCACTTCGGTCTTGTTGTCCTGGAAGTTCTTCGACGAAAACAGCCGGCCGATGATCGGCAGCCGGCCGAGCCCCGGAATCTGCGACACGGTGTCGGCCGTCTGGCTCTGCAGCAACCCGCCGATCGCGAAGCTCTGCCCGCTCGACAGCTCGACCGTCGTCTCGACGCGCCGCACCGTGAGCCCCGGCACCTTGACGCCGCCGGTCGTCACGCTGTTGCCCGCATCGATCTCGCTCACCTCCGGCCGCACCTTCAGGCTGATCCGGTTGTCGGCGAGCACGGTCGGCGTGAAATCGAGCGACACGCCGAACGGCTTGAACTCGACCGTGATCGCGCCGGTCGACGAACCGGCCTGCGCAACGGGGATCGGAATCTCGCCGCCCGCGAGGAAGCTCGCGGTTTCGCCGGACATCGCGGTGAGGTTCGGTTCGGCGAGCATCGTGATCAGGCCCTCCTGGTCGAGTGCGTCGAGCACCACGTCGATCGACCAGCGCCCCGCGTGGAATCCGCCGAGCACCGAGAACGCGCCCGACGGCGACAGGTTGAACAGGCTCGTCGTCGGATCGAACAGCGTGCGGCCGTTGAACAGCCCGCCGACGAAGTTGCCGGCGCTGCCGAGCGAGCTCCAGTTGATGCCGAGCTGCTGTGTGATGTTGCGGCTCACCTCGGTCACCCGAACGCGCAGGTTCACCTGGATCGGGCGCGACAGCGTGAGCCGGTTGACGATCTTTTCCTTGTCGTGCAGGTATGGCGCGAGCGACTGCATCACGGCGTCCGCGTCGGCGGCGCTCGGCACCTTGCCCGACACCATCAGCGAGCCCGGCGCGCCGGACACCGACAGCTTCAGCTGCGGAAAGCGGCTGTCGAGCACGCCCTGCAGCGACGCCGTGTCGACCTGCACGATCACCGTTTTGCGCAGGATCGGTCGATGGTTCGCGCCGAGCGCGATCAGCGTCGTCGTGCCCGCCTTCTTGCCGAACACGAACACGGTGCGCGGCGACGGAACCTGGATGTCCGCAATGGCCGGATCGGCGACGAACATCGCGGTCGCGGGCTCGGGCAGCGACAGCAGCTCTCCCTTGCCGGTCGCGATCGACAGCGCGTCGCCCGCGGCCGGCGCCCGCGCGACCTGCGCGGACGCGCCCCCGGACGTCAGGACGCAGGCCAGCCCCAGGAAAGCGATCGAACGAACCATGCGCACCATGCGTGTTCCCGTCAAATGCCGGCCGCCGGGCGGCCGGCCCGAATCGTCAATCCGTCACTGCGCCGCCGCTGCCGGCGGCGGTGCGGAAGTCTCCGCCGCAACATTGGCACCGCCCGGTGTCGCGGGCATAGCCGGCCACGACGGCAGCCCGGACGGCAGCGGCGGCAGGCCCGGCATGCCGGCCCCGCCGCCACGCGATCCGTCGTCGACCGACGAGCCGCGATAGATCACGACCGCGTTGCTCCGCCATGCCGGCCGCGCGCCCGTATCCGGCCCGGCGGACGGCTCGCGTGCGGCCTCGCGGGCCGCCCGCGACACGTCGCCTGCCCACACGGGCTGCGTATCGGGCTCCTGCTCGTCGCCGCCTGCCGGTTGCCGCCGGTCGCTCGTCGCAAAACTGCGCAGCGCGAGTGACAGCGAGCCGAGGCGTGTCGCCACCAGCACGACCTGCGCGGTGCGCGGCGCGACCTCGAGCGTGACCGTGCGTGCGCGAGCCGTCGCGTCCGGCGCGCTCGCGGGCGCCTTCGCACGCTGGAATTCGGAACCGACCGCTAGCACGCGCGCGCGCCGCACCACCGTCTCCGCTTCGAACGTGCCGGGCGACGTCGCCGAGCCGCCGATCTGCTGCGTCAGCAATACGTCGACGAAGTCGCCCGGCTGGATCAGCCCCGCGTTACCCGACACGTCGTCGACCGGCACCGAGATCGCGCGCATGCCGGGTTGCAGCGCGGCCGCGAGAAAATCCGGCGCGCCGGCCGGAATCACGTTCTCGACACGAATCGGTGTGCCCGCGCCGACGTGGTTGCGCAGCAGCGCGCCTTTCAGGTCCGCGCCCGGCTGCGACTCGACGAACGCGCCAGCCGGCACCTGCGCGCGCGGCATGCGCTTCCATGCAAGATCGTTGTCGCGCAGCAGCAACCCTTCCGGCAGATCAGCGGCGGCGACCCGCACGCGCGCCTGATCCGTTTCCGCGGGCACCGACCGCGTCGACGCGGCGACGTACAGTTCGCGCAGAATGAACGCACCGATGCCGGCGGCAACGACGAGCACGGCCATTCTCAGCGGTTTGGGCATGGCGGCGTGCGTCCCCCGGCTAGGTAAGCGAAACCGTATGTGGAAACGACGCCCAGACGGCCAGCGTGCCGCCGAGCGCGAGCGCAACGCCGTACGGCACGCCGCGAGCGGCGACCGCGCGGACCGGCACGGCGCGGCGCGACCGCGACGCCAGCAACGCGAGGCCGCACAGGAGGCCGCCCGCGCCGACACTCGTCAGCACCGGAAACACCCCTGCCGGGCCTGCCCACAGGAATACCGCCGCCGCCAGCTTGATGTCGCCTCCGCCGATCCAGCCCGCGTGGCGCATGACGCCGAACAGCAGCAGCATCACGGCGCCGGTCGCGACATGTCCGGCCAGTGGCGCGAACCCGTCGTGCGCGAGCGCCGCCGCAACGAAATACAGCGCCGCGAACGCCAGCACCGCGCGATTGGACAGGCGCCGGTCGCGCAGATCCTGCGCGGCGAGCGAGGCCAGCAAGAGCGTGGCCGCCGACTGCACGAGCGTGAGCATGGGAGAGCCGTCCGTCGACACGCCCCGGCCGGATACGTTCTACCGCTGCGGATCCCAGTGTTCGTCGGCGGCGTGCGGGTCCAGGGGATCAGATCAGGCTCGTCACCTTGTTGATCAGCGTCGTGAACACGCTCGGCAAGCCGCCGCTGGTGCTGCTGAGGATCACGCCGACCGCCGCCAGCGCGACCACGACGATACCGGCCAGCACGGCATATTCGAGCGAGCTGACGCCGCGTTCGTCACGCAGCAGGGACTTGACGTATTGCAGCATGGCAACCTCCGTGTAACGGGCCGGTGACCGACCGTTGAACGAAAAGACGCGCTGTTGCTCCGGCGGTTGGGCGGGACCTTCGCCCATTGCGATGCATGCGGGCAACCCTGGCACGAGGTCGCGCGCATCCCCCGGAATTCTCTCGATCACTGCAAGGCGCGACGTGCAACGACGACGTCGATCGTTGCGCACCTGCACCCTTGGCGCGCTCATTTCCATACGAAGCAACCGCGCCGATTCGTCTAGGGTATAGACAATTTTTCAGGCGAATTCAAATAATTTGGCGTCGGAGTGCATTTATGGATTTCAGCCTTCACCGGTGAAAAACGTACGGTTCATTTACCGTCATTTTTTCTCGCGGCACGTCGAATGATTCGCGTACCGAAACAGGCATGGCGTCTGTTGAGGCGCATGATTTACCGACCGGTAACCGAACCGTTTCCATTCGCTTTATCGGTATGCGGAACCGATGCACATACGCCGGCCTTACCGCACCCGTGCTGCCGGTCCGGCAAAAACGACATGCTCGCATCACGTCTTCCCGATTACCCTGCCGCGTCTTTTCGTCCTGATTGGGCAAGCAATTTCCACGCTGATCCACGCTCGGCGGTTTCGCGATTTTCCATTCGGCTATTGCCAGATGCAGCATCGTGCTTCAATCGACAGGATTGGAATCCTGAATGCATATCCAATACATGTGAATGCCGTGTTCGTCCGCACATGACGGAACACCGTGCACGGCAACCCGCAAAGCGCCGATAAGCATAGTTCGATTCGTTGCTTGTCCGCCCCCGGGACGTCATCGAGAATGACCCGACGGGCTGAGGCCCGGCCTCGTTCACCAACATCCCGGATCCAACGATTCATGCTTCCACTGCGCCTGCTGCGATCGCTGCTGATCGCGTCCCTCGTTGCGTTGCCGGCCGCTGCCGCGCACGCCGATCAACCCGCCACCATCCGCATCGGCGTCGCCCAGCAAGGCGCCGGCGATCCGCCGACCTTCGGCGGATCGAGTGCCGCCACCGTGCAGTTGCAGCAGCTGATCGAAAAGGAATTCGCCGCCGACGGCATCAAGGTGCAGTGGCTGTTCTTCAAGGGCGCGGGGCCCGCCGTCAACGAGGCGATCGCCAACAAGGCGATCGACTTCGCGTACCAGGGCGACCTGCCGGCCGTGCTCGCGCGCTCGAACGGGATCAAGACGCACCTGCTGCTCGCCGCGAGCGTGCGCTCGGGCATCAAGATCGCGGTGCCGCCCGACTCGACGATCCGTTCGATCAAGGACCTGAAGGACCGCCGCGTGTCGATCTTCCGCGGCACCAACCTGCAGCTCGTCGCCGACAACGCGCTCGCAAAGAACGGCCTCGGCGAACGCGACCTGCGCGTGATCAACCTCGACTCCGCCAGCTCGCTCGCCGCGCTCGCGTCGAAAGGCATCGACGCGTCGGTGGGCGACTATCAACTGTACAAACTGCGCGATGCAGGGCTCGCGAAGATCATCTACGAATCGCAGAACGACGGCCCGCAGCTGACGCGGCAAACCCACCTGCTCGTGCTCGACGATTTCGAGCGCGCGCACCCGGACATCGTGCAGCGCGTCGTCACCGCGTACGTGAAAGGCGCGCAATGGTCGTCCGACGAGGCGAACCGCGATGCGCTGTTCAAGCTGTGGGCGAAGAGCGGCGTGCCGTATGCGTCGTGGCAGGCCGACTATGCGAACCAGCGCCTGAAAGACCGGCTGTCACCGCTGATCGATCCGTTCGTCATCGCGCGCTACAAGGCCGTCGCACAGGACGCGCTCAACCTGAAGCTGATCCGGCAGCCGGTCGACGTCGACGGCTGGTTCCAGCCGAAGTATCTCGACAATGCGCTGCGCACGCTGAAGCTCGACCATTACTGGCAGCGTTACGACGCAGCCGGCAAGCCCCTCTCCTGACCTGGATCCGCCCCGATGAGCGACACCGCGTTTCCCGTCCCGTCGTCCGAGCCGCACGCGCTCGCCGCGCCGCCGCACCGCGCGGCAAGCGTGACGCGGCTCGCGTGGCAACTCGCGCCGTGGGTGCTGCCCGCGCTGCTGTTCGCACTGTGGACCGTCGGCAGCGCACGCGGCTGGATCGCGCCGCAAATCCTCCCGCCACCCGAGCGCGTGGTCGAGTCGTTGAACGACCTCGCTGCGAGCGGCGATCTCGTGCGCCACACGCTGATCAGCCTGCAGCGCGTACTGGTCGGCTTCGCGGCCGGCACGCTGCTCGGCTTTTCGATCGGCATCGCACTCGGCCTGTCGCGCACGCTCGAAGCCTACCTGCTGCCGAGCTTCAATGCGCTCGTACAGATTCCGGTGCTGGGCTGGCTGCCGTTCCTGCTGCTGCTCGTCGGCGTCGGCGAACCGCTCAAGTACCTGCTGATCGCGCATGCGGCACTCGTCCCCGTCACGCTCAGCACGTTGCAAGGGTTTCGCCAGACGCCGCCCGCCCTCGACGAAGTCGCGCGCGTGTTCGGCTACACGCGCCGGCAACGCATCGTCCACGTCGTGCTGCCGGCCGCGATCCCGACGCTCGCGACCGGTGTACGGCTCGCCTTCACGAAGTCGTGGCTCGCGCTGGTCGTGGTCGAGCTCGTCGCGTCGTCCGAAGGGCTCGGCTACCTGATCGTGTACGGGCGGCAACTGTTCCAGCTCGATCTCGTGATGGCGGCCGTGGTCGTGGTCGGCGCGGTCGGCCTGCTGATCAACCGGGCGCTCGACGCACTCGAGGCGCGCCTGCGCCGCGGCGTGCCTTCCGCATTTCGCGGCTGAACCGGCCTGCTCGCCCAACCAAAGGAGACCCACCCGTGCCGCATTCCGCCACGCCGGACGAAACGCCGGCCGCTACGGCCGCCCGCCGCCTGCATGCGCCCGACTGGCGCGGCTTCGTGCTGCCGCTGGTCGCGTTCGCCTGCTGGTGGGGCATCGCTTCTGCACACCTCGTGAAAAGCGGGCTGCTCGTCGGCCCCGTCGACGTGCTGCACACCGCATGGGCGCAGGCCACGAGCGGCGCGCTCGGCCGCGCACTGTCCGCGTCGCTCGCGCGCGAAGCGTGCGGCTTCGCGATCGGCGCGACCGGCGGGTTGCTGCTCGGCGCCGCGCTGGGGCTGTCGCGCGTCGCCGCGCGAATGGTCGGCCCGAGTTTCGACACGTTCAAGCAGATCTCGCTGTTCGCGTGGATTCCGCTGATTTCCGTATGGTTCGGCCTCGGCGACGCCGCCAAGGTCGTGTTCCTGTCGCTCGCCGCGCTGCTGCCCGTCGCCGCGCATACCTGCGACGGCATTCATGCGGTGCCGCGCACGTATGTCGACGTGGCCCGCGCGCTGCGCTACTCGCGCCTCCAGCTCGTCCGCTACGTGATCCTGCCGGCCGCGCTGCCGTCGATCTTCACCGGGCTGTATCTCGGCCTGATCTATTCGTGGCTCGCGACGCTCGGCGCCGAATACCTGCTCGTCGCGGGCAGCGGGATCGGCAACACGCTGATCGACGGCAGCGAGCAGTTCCGGATGGATCTCGTGCTGTTCGGGATCATCGTCGTCGGCGTGACCGGCTGGGCACTGAATGCGATCGCGCGGGCGATCGAACGCACGGTGCTGGCCCGGCGCGGCGACCTGTCGCGCTGATCGCCCTTTCCTTTCCTGCCGCTCCCCTCTTCGCACCGCCATGACGACCCTCGCCTCCGATTCGCTCGACATCCTCCATGTAAGCAAGCATTACGCGCAACGCGGCGCGGCGCTCGCCGTGCTCGACGACGTGTCGCTGCACGTGCGCGCCGGCGAATTAGTCACGATCGTCGGCGCCAGCGGCTGCGGCAAGTCGACACTGCTGCGGCTGGTCGCCGGGCTCGACACCGACTACACGGGCGAAATCCGTGCCGGCGACGAGCGCGTGCGCGACACATCGCTGCAACGCGGCATCGTGTTCCAGGATCACCGGCTGTTCCCGTGGCTGACCGTCGAGCAGAACATCGGCGCCGCGCTGCGCAACGCGCCGCTGGACGCCGCCGCGAAACGGCGCGCGATCGCGGATCACATCGCGCTCGTCGGGCTGAACGGCTTCGAGCACGCCTTCCCGAACCAGTTGTCGGGCGGGATGGCGCAGCGTGTCGCCATCGCGCGAGGCCTCGTGAACCGCCCGCGCGTGCTGCTGCTCGACGAACCGTTCGGCGCGCTCGACGCGCAGACGCGGGCACGGATGCAGAACGAACTGCTGCGCATCTGGGAACAGGAACGCATCACGATGATGCTCGTCACGCACGATGTCGACGAAGCCGTCTATCTCGGCGACCGCGTCGTCACGATGGCGCCGCGCCCGGGCCGCATCGAGCGTATCGTCGACGTCGCATTGCCGCGGCCGCGCCGGCGCGATTCGCCTGAATTCGCGCGATTGCGGAACACGGTGCTCGCCGATTTCGACGACAGCGAACCGCCGCGCAACGACGGCACGGGCGGAAAGCGCATCGACACGCCGCGCCCGCACCGGATCGGCGAATGGCGGCTCGCCTGGTAGGCGCATGACGCGCCGCGTCGTTCAGCACCCCGGCACATATCGTTCATCGCAGCGCGCACGCTAAGGTTGTGAAGATTCATCGGTTCCGGTTCCGCACGGTCCCTGCTTGAATGGAGACTCGACCGACCCGACTCCAGGAGACTCCCGATGTCCGAAGTCCAGCACGCCGCTCACCCGTCTTCGCATGCTTCGCACGCCGCGCCGCGTGCGGCCGCCGTCCCGCTTCAGCTTCGCCAGGTCGCCGGCCGGATCGGCGCCGAAATCGCCGGCGTGCGTCTGTCGGCCACGCTCGACGACGCGACGTTCGACGCGGTCCAGGCCGCACTGCTGCGCCACAAGGTGCTGTTCTTCCGTGGCCAGCAGCATCTCGACGACATCGCGCAGGAAGCCTTCGCACGCCGCTTCGGCGAGACGGTCGCGCACCCGACCGTGCCGTCCGTCGACGGCAGCGCGCACCTGCTCGAACTCGATTCCGCGCACGGCGCCCGCGCCAATTCGTGGCACACCGACGTGACCTTCGTCGATGCGTACCCGAAGATCTCGATCCTGCGCGCGGTCGTGATTCCGCCGTTCGGCGGCGATACCGTCTGGGCCAACACGGCCGCCGCGTACACGCACCTGCCCGATTCGCTGCGGGCGCTCGCCGACACGCTGTGGGCGCTGCACACCAACGCGTACGACTACGCGTCGACGCACGTGCATGCCGACGACACGCAACTGAAGCGCTATCGCGAAGTGTTCACGTCGACCGTCTACGAAACCGAGCACCCGGTCGTGCGCGTGCATCCGGAGACCGGCGAGCGCACGCTCGTACTCGGGCACTTCGTGCAGCGGCTCAAGGGGCTGTCGTCGCAGGATTCCGCGCACCTGCTGCAGGTGTTCCACGAGCACGTGACGCGCCTCGAGAACACCGTGCGCTGGAACTGGCAGGAAGGCGACGTCGCGATCTGGGACAACCGCGCGACGCAGCACTACGCGATCAACGACTACGGCGATGCGCGCCGCGTCGTGCGCCGCGCGACCGTGCACGGCGACGTGCCGGTCGGCATCGACGGCCGCCAGAGCGTCGTGCTGAAGGGCCCGGGCGCAACGCTGCAGTAACGCCCGCATAGCGCGGCGGCGCCCGTTCCCGCTCGCCGTCGCGCGATTCCCTGCAGAACCCCCGACCATGAACCTCCCATCCCCGGCCCGACGCTTGCGCACGCAACGATGTCGGCCCTCCGCCCCGCCCACTTCCGCCAGGAGCGTCGCATGAGCGCCCTACTCGAACCCGCCGCCCAGCCGGTCGACGTGATTCCGCTGTCCGCCCATATCGGCGCGGAAATTCGCGGTGTCGACCTCACGCAACCGTTGACCACGCCGCAGATCGCGGCGATCCGCGCCGCGCTGCTGACATGGCGCGTCATCTTCTTCCGCGAACAATTCCTCACGCACGAGCAGCATGTCGCGTTCTCCGCGCAGTTCGGCGAACCGACGGTCGGTCACCCGGTGTTCGGGCACGTCGACGACCACCCTGCCGTCTATTCGATCGCGAAACATCGCAAGGCGACCCGCTTCGAAGGCGAACCGGTGCGCAGGCCGTGGACGGGCTGGCACACCGACGTGACGGCCGCCGTGAACCCGCCGTGGGCGTCGATCCTGCGCGGCGTGACGATCCCGCCATACGGCGGCGATACGCACTGGACCAACCTCGTACGCGCCTACGAAACGCTGTCCGCGCCGCTGCGCGGCTTCGTCGACGGCTTGCGCGGCATTCACCGCTTCACGCCGCCGGCCGGTGCGCGCGCCACCGGCGCGTTCGACGAGGCCGTCGAACGCCGCCCGCTCGTGACCGAGCATCCGCTCGTGCGCGTGCATCCGGAGACCGGCGAACGTGCGCTGTATGTGAGCCCGAGCTTCCTGAAATCGATCGTCGGGCTGACGCCGCGCGAAAGCCAGGCATTGCTCGAACTGCTGTGGGAACACGTGACACGGCCGGAATTCACGATCCGCTTCAAGTGGGAACCGCGCAGCATCGCGTTCTGGGACAACCGGGCGACCGCGCATCTCGCGCCCGTCGACATCTTCGATCTCGACTTCGACCGCCAGCTCTATCGCACGACGCTTACCGGCGACGTGCCGGTCGGCCCCGACGGCCGGCCGTCGGTCGCGCTCGAAGGCTCGCCGGTCGAAACGGCCGCCGCCGTCGCGCTCAACTGATCGCCACCGACACCGGCGCGCCAGCGCGCGCCGGCCCCTTCTCCGTCAATCGAGCCACACGCCGTCGAACCGGTGCCCGCCGAGCGGCGAGAACGTCAGCCCGTGGACGCGTTTGGAGATCGGCAGCGACACGATCGACGTCGCGATCGGCGTGAACGGCACCTGGTCCTTGAACACCACCTGCGCCTGCTCGTACAGCGACGTGCGTTTCGCGACATCCGCGTTCGAGCGTGCCGCGCTGACGAGTCGTTCGAAATCCTGATTGCACCACTTCGCGAGGTTGCTGCCGTGCACCGCGTCGCAACCGAGCAGCGTGCCGAGCCAGTTGTCGGGGTCGCCGTTGTCGCCCGACCAGCCGTACAGGATCGCGTCGTGCTGCCCGTCGTGCTTCGCGCGGCGGTTGTATTCACCCCATTCGTAGCTGACGATCTTCGCGCGCACGCCGATCTTCGCCCAGTCCTGCTGGATCAGTTGCGCCATCAGCCGCGCATTCGGGTTGTACGGGCGCTGGACCGGCATCGCCCACAGCGTCAGGTCGAAACCGTTCGGGAAACCGGCCTGCGCGAGCAGTGCCTTCGCGGCGGCCGGATCGTGCGGCGCGTCTTTCAGGCGCGGGTTGTACGACCATTGCGCGGGCGGCATCGGGTTGGTCGCGATCTTCGCGTCGCCGTTGAACACGGTCTTCACGATCGCCGTCTTGTCGATCGCAATGTCGAGCGCGCGCCGCACGTCGACGCGATCGAGCGGCGCATGCTGCGTGTTGTACGCGACGAAGCCGACGTTGAACCCCATTCCCGAGAACAGCGACAGCTTCGGGTCGCGCCGCACCGTCTCGAGGTCGTCCGGCCGCGGAAATACCGACACCTGGCACTCGCCGGCCACCAGCTTCTGCAGCCGCGCAGCCGGATCGGGCGTGATCGCGAACACGAGGCGCGCAAGCTTCACGTCGTCCGGCTTCCAGTAGTCCGGGTTCGCTTCGTAGCGGATCAGCGCATCCTTCTGGTACGTGCGCAGCAGGAACGGCCCCGTGCCGACCGGGAACTGGTTGATGTCGGACTCGCGATGGCGCGCGGCAAGCTGCGACGCATATTCGGCCGACAGCACCGATGCGAAGGCCATCGCGAGATTGCGTACGAACACGACGTCGGGCGTCTTCAGCACGAAGCGCACCGTGTAGTCGTCGACCTTCTCGATACGCTCGACGTTGCGGTCGAAACCGAGATCGCTGAAATACGGGAAGCTGACCGGGTAGGCCTTGCGGAACGGATCGTCCGGATCGAGCATGCGGCGGAACGTGAACACGACGTCGTCGGCCTGGAACGGCCGCGTCGGCTTGAACCACGCGGTCGTCTGGAATTTCACGCCGCGCCGCAGGTGGAACGTGATCGTGCGCTGGTCGGGCGACACGTCCCAGCTCGTCGCGAGCGACGGTTCGAGATCGAGCGTGCCGCGCTTGAACTGCACGAGCCCGTTGTAGATCGTGTAGGTGCTCGCGTCGAAATCGGTGCTCGTCGTGTGCTGGCCGGGATCGAAGCCGGCCGGGCTGCCTTCGGTGCAGTACACGAGCGTCTTGCCTGCGGGCGCGGCGAGCGCGTGTGTCGCTGCGCCGGCGAGCAGCAACGACGCGGCGATGCAGCGGAGCGCGACCACGGCATGCGGTACGCCGCGCACCCGACGCGCGGCTGACGAAACGAAAGGATTCTTCATGATGGCGGAGGGAAGAAAAGGCTGTCATGCGAATGACGACGGCCGATCTTCGCGCGCCTCGCGCCGATCGCTTACCAATTAATTCGGCGTTGCTTATCGTCGCCGATGCATCCCGCTGCCCGTGCATGAAAACGTCCACGCGAGCGCCGGACGCAAGATCCGGCCGCCTTTCGCATCGCCGCCTTCCGGCCCCCTGCAGACTTTCCGGAAAGGGCGCATCGTATCGGCTGGCAAACGCCGGCACCGGCGCGCCGGGATCCGCCCGGCGCCACGGCGCCGCCGAGTCCTGGAGGACCCACGATGTCGATCAGTCCCGATACGCCCTCTCGTCCCGTGAAATCGCCGGGTCCCGATCATCCGATCACGATCGAAGCGCATCCACGGCGTGTGGTGGTGACGGTGGCCGGCAAGGTCGTCGTCGATACGCGCCGCGCGCTGGCGCTGCGCGAGGCCAGCTATCCGGCCGTGCTCTACCTGCCGCGCGAAGACGCCGACATGTCGCTGCTGCAACGCACGGACCACGCAACCTACTGCCCGTACAAGGGCGATTGCGCGTACTACTCGATCCCGGCCG
>STHD01000916.1:0-26632 GCA_016170015.1 Anopheles longipalpis
ATAAGGGCACATATTTGCTTCACCATCTTTCACCAGGGCAAGGACTAATATGCCACAGATGTACCATCCAGCACCGCATACATATACTTACCCTCATTGCATATCTAAAACCCAAAAACGGACCTTTTACCTACTGGAGTTTCCTTCGTGTTTCTCCCGCACTTGACGAGAAAACAAAACCCAACGCAACCAAAAAAAAAAAGCAAATGGTAAGAGATTATTGTTTTAGTCAAGTGCAAAACCACATGGCGAGAACCGCTGCCAAAAACACCCCCTTTTGGAAGATTTGCACCTTATCTGCACCGCACCAAACCAACCCGGTTCGGTATGATTGTTGTTTGTGCATTTAGCAGTAACAACAGCTCTCATTTGCACCGGGAACACATTTTCTGGAACGCGGCCTGGGATGGGCCTGGCGATACTCCAACATCTGTGGCTTGTTGAAAGTGGGAAAAAGTTCAGTATAATTTCACCCCAAAGTCGGGAAAATCCAGTGTTCGGATCATCCTGAGATGGTGAGACACTTCAGTTCACCGGGATGTCATCTAATTGGAAACAAAGATATTGGAATATCCCAGGGTACTGGGTAGAACTTTGTATGGGAAATCCAACACTGATCCTCTGAAGAAGTTCCTCTAGTGTTTTGAATCAATTTTTAGCAATCAAACCTTGAAATCAGGTGCCTTATGTGATCCTTAATCTTGAACGGGTACAACATGGTCTAATGTTTAATAACATGGTAATGAAATCGATGTCCAATTTTTTCCCCAATTTCTTACAAACCTCCATTGCAGTCTAATACAGCAATAAAAAAAACGTAGCAAGAATTTCCACCAAAACGTGGTCCTTCCGCTAAGATTGACTAAAACAGAGCAGAGGAAAAAAAACTCCTCACTGACGTTCGTTCGTTGCACGATCCAATCCATTTCACTGCACTCACTTTCCCTCTCAAATCCAACAACACATACATACAAACAAATACACACACACACACATACGTCCACAGCCACGTAAACATAGTTCGCGAATGGCTGCGTGCAGTCGTTCTTTGCCAAACACCAATATTTGCTCATCTTTAGAGTGCTTGAATGAAAAATGTCCATAAACCATCTTATCTATGGCGAATGCGTCTCGCCGATGATGATGGTTGATGATGGTTGATGATGATGTTGATGGAAGAGTGCTACCAGTGGTCTTGGGCTTTTTGGCCTGACCTCGACCTCCTTTTCCGTGGCGAACGCTGGAGGTGACGATGATGGAAAACTTGTCTCCACTACGTCCTAGTTTCGTCCTTGCGAGTCTTGCAAAGATCTATGCGGATTCACAACACAATTGAACCAAAATGGGCTGAAAGATCAAATTGTTTTTTTGTTTTTTTTTTGTGTGTGAGATTTTCACATTTTCCGTTCAGTAATAGAACACAATTTATGATCAATTTCTTTCGTAATAGAAAATTCCTTTCAAACCAACCAATCCTTACACAAACATCACAAACAGCAGCTCGGCGATGCTGCTGAAGTACTGCCCAGATACCGTGCTGTGGGAATTTGGGAAAAAGGTGAAAATATTGTAACAACAAACCGCAAACACTGCATTTTTGTTTTCCCCCGTATGAGTCTGACGTCGATGGCCCTTGTCGGTTTGGGACTAGAAACCACCATTCATATTATCTCCTTTTTTCATTTTTGCTACAAACCAGGCACGTGGTGAAGTGGTGTATTATTTTATTTCGTTTTCTACAATCAAAAAGCACGTCCTGAAGGGATCGGTTTACGGTTCGGTTTGGCAAGGCGAAAGGAAACACGCTGCCTGACGATGACAAGCGGTTTGACGCGCGCCAGTACAGGACTTGTCCACTTTAAACCGTTTTTGTCGAATCGATGCCGATGGACGATCGATGTGTGTGTGTGTGCGAAAATCAAACAACATTTCGTGCTGCACTCGATGGCCAACATTGGAAATTGAAGTGCTTGCATTCTGCAGGGTTCTTGTGGGCTGTCGTACTTGTATCCCGGCAAAAGGACAATAATTTTTTTGGATCCCTTTTCCGATGTGATTTGTCTTACGGAAGATGTGTCTTTGCTGGTTTCCAAGATGAATGTCCTCAGTTCATTTATAATCCAGTTAAAATGAGTAATTTTTACCACAAATATAAACACATTATCAATGCATAAGCGTCACACATTGTCTCGGTGGTCGTTTTCCTAGTTTGATTGCCACCAGTGTCTCCACCTACATTCATTCAGGTCCAGCAGAGTTTAACAATTTCCCATATTGATTCTTGCTCCGGACAGTGTAGGAGGTGAGGAAGATAGATCCTTTTCACCCATCCTGTCCCGGAATGGAACCGTCAACACATCCAGCACTAAACATCACGAAGAACATCCGTTTCGGAACGTGAAACTAGATTGAGCTTCCTACACACACACACAGGCACATCCATGTATCTGCCGGAGGAAATAACGGCAACGGCAGCCTGGTTCTGATATGTTTCATATATTAGTTCCGTTTAAACAAAACATGCATAAATGGAAAATTGCAAAATGTTGTTTGCGTTCGCTGGATGGATTGATGCTGGTGGTTCTAGTTGTGTTGCTTGGTATTGGGCCCTAGCACAAGTCCCAAACACATGAGCAGACTCTGTTCTGGTTGGAAGCTGAGGCCCGAATTTTTAGGTGACATAGCCCCTCGCTCGTTCATCATTCTGAAGCAGATTGAAGGTAGTATCAATTTTTGCTAGTATGTTTTTATTGCTACATCCACGCGTTTTAACATGTTGCGAAACAATCAATATGTAGATTAATCCGTGATGTTCAACTTACAATAGCTTTGTTGGGTTTTATGAGAAGTTTTTGAGATTTTCAAACAATCGATCGATGTGGTAAACAATCCAACAGATGCATGTATGGTTGGTTATATAGTGAAATATGTTCTGCAGTTTTTGCAACTTTTATTACAGTATGTTAAAAGAGTTGGCTCTAATTTACATTGAATACACGTTTGAATACGTTTTATTGGAATATATGGAGATAAGATGATGAACTTGATTTAGTATAAATGTTTTTCTTAGTACAACAAGTTTATTAGTACTTTCTTTATAAACTTTGTAGAATAAAGAAGGGCAATGCTCTATGTAGCAACAAATGATAAGCAGCGAACAATTGGAGGATAAAAGTGGATGTCCTATAGCACTCCATAGGTAACTACCACATGAACCGTCTATATAAAGTAGTATCTGCAGGAGCCCAACAAGTTTTTTTTTCTGAGGACCTTACTTATGAAACTCTTTTTTTATAACAATGAGAGGAATCGGCTGCTCTAGTCGCCTAGAACTATCAAATTTGTTTCACTTGACACAATATTTTCATATCCAAAGTCTGTAAGGATCTGGGTATTATACGTGTCTGCAATTTAAAGATGTTTTGCCGTATGATACGTTATAAAAGTAGCAGATTTTGTACACGAAGCTGCCTTTGATGGCAGCAAGTCTAACTGATGGTGCTGTTGGACTCTGGAAGCCAGACATAGTGATGACTCAATTAAATTCACAATTACTTCAAAGATTCTGAAGAAACTCTAAAAAAAAGGATAGACTTCTGGTCGTTGGGACTTCTGGAGCAACCACTCCAAACCACATCAATATCTTCACAAAGTTCGCTAATACTACCGGCTCTAGGCTCAGAACTGGTTTTGCACTTTGCTGATCCTAAGATCAAAATCTGAAGTAAATCTCCATTTATCTTAGATTAGACATAATTCTAAAATTGTTTTGCAGTCGATCTAAGAGTAGATCTTTACTTTGTTGAAGAGTCGAATATCTTTACAGTCCTGATGAACTGCATGAATTATTCCTCATAGTACTTACTGTAAAACTTCTAAAATCCTACTTTAAAATGTTAAAACCATCAATATTCAAAGCCATTTTTGCTAAAAAAAAGGTCAGCCGTGCTAACAATTTCCCTGCTTTCCTCAGCACAAAGACTAAATCGACAAAGGCCGCAAACTCGATTAACCTTTGCACCGACAAAAGTCACCCATTTGCCACACCCGAAAAGGTGTCAATTTCTCTACTAGCCTCCACCCTTGCCGGTAATGCTCGCTACTCCTGCTGTGCTGTAAACCGATTCTTCATGGCCAATTGTTCGATACAAATGGACATCCGATTAGCACAGCGTGACTTCCCGTTGGTTTGCTGCTGCTGCTGCTGCTGGTCCCAAAAACATACAACCCATCGCATTGCACAGCAGGAGTCTGAGAAAGTTGAGCCATATCCTTTGCCATTGAATGCAGTTAATGATATCTAATGGGCTGCTATGGCTGGTGGTGTTAAATGAGATCTTAAGCAATAACTATGGTAGGGTTTCGTTAGATTGAAACTGTTAAAGCACTTTTTTAAACATTTGTTTTTTAAGAATTACCTCTCATATTCATCAAAACATCATTTGGGGCATTTGCGACAGTTCAAATAACAATTTAGGGTATGATTTAAATGGAACACTTCGCCCACTTCTGTTGAACAAGCAGTTGCTTGTAATCATTTTCCACTGCCAGCAAACCCCTTTCTATGCCATTGAATGTCTCGCTGCTGATAAAGCGAGTGTAAAGCGTACTACAGCACCACACACTCGCATCGCCTAACGCACCACCATAAAACAATCAAATCGATCGAAACAAAACACAATCTTCCCTTGCGGAACGTGTGTGTGTGTTTGTGAATATAGAAGAAAAAAGCAACAGGAAAGATACAGCGAGAGAGAGAGCAGAGTGTTTTAAATTAAAACTGATGGCACGTGGCACGCCGTACGCCATTGTTGGTCAACAGCGTCACCGCCGATAATAAAGTCCGATGTAATGAAGGCCCGCGGCACGCTCGGCTCAAGTGGCCATTTCTATTCAGCGGAATGATGCCGCGTGTGTTGACGGTGGGTACGAAAGAAAGTTTCCAAGCTGATCGTTTATTCGTTATTTCGATGCCCGATTGACGTGTTGCGTCGATAAGGAATGGCAAGACCGCAAGCAATGAAAATTTGTAGCATAATTTGGTTGTTTCCCATTAGCAGAACTATTGCTTGCAATGAGACTTAAATTCAGCGATAAAGTTGCAATTAAAATAGAGAAATATTGGCTAATTTCAATCTCCTATCCATTGACGTAACGTACCTTCATTATTCGACTTTGGGAAAATGATCAGTGACTTTATTGTTTATGATCATGATTAAAAGGAAAATTGTCTCTTATTTTAATTTCACCTACTCTGTACACATAACATCCAGTTTAGAGTACGGAAAATTCTGTCACTTTTCAATCACTCGAATACCACCGAAGCGTAAGGAAAAATGAACCAATTACCACCGGAAAATGTACGCGCGACCCATGGTTCACTTCTCTTTGACTCTCATTTCTTCCTCCTTGTCCAGAACAATTTTTACCTCGCTTCACCATTTCGTCGGCCAAAGCAAACAAACATTAATGATCAAACATCTGCCAGGCGGCGTACCAGGGCCGTTTTCCATTCATACATACCATCCCATCCTATGCACACACACACGCACACACAAATGTCCTTTCGTGTTTTTGGACTGTTTTCCCCCTTTTTAACCCATCTCTACACCCTTTTTGGTGCGTGGTGGAGTCACACAACTAGCAGGGACTAACTGGTGATGTGATGTGTTCCCCTGGCGCTAACAAAATCTATCGAAAAAAAATATTACCGAATGCAGGCAATAAAAACATACGGAACGGAGTATGAAAATATTCCTACAAATTTTCACGTTGATAGTCAATATTCAACCCAGTACTTTCGAAAATTCCTGCACTTCGACAAGGAAGGTACAGACGACAGAGAATCGCAATTATGCCTAATGTGATTGTTATCTAATAGTTTAAGCTTAAAGCGTGAAAAAAAGGCAAAAGTGTAATGCGAAAATCGTATTAAAAAATTCTACAACTCCGTCACGGAGATCGCAGTCCCGGAATAATGTCGATTGGTCGGGTTGCAATTTATTATTGCATTAGGCCATCAGCACACGAATGCATTCCGGATTCCGTGCAAAAGGATTATAATTCAACTCAATGCGTTTAGCAAAGCTAACACAAAACCCTTGGAGAGGAGGCACCCCGTGGCGTGGATGCGAATGATTGTTTGTGATTGAGTTAACTTGTCTGGTGCGCACCGTTTATTGTTGCCCGGGATCATTCCCCGATAGGAGAACGAGTAAGATACAAAAGAAAAGGAAGAGAGAAAAAATAGAAGCTAGCAATTACAACGTAACAATTACAACGGTTTGCATTTTTCATTAACTTGTCTCTGCCGTTCTGTAAATAGTACCACTACCGTGTCTCATGTAAAAAAAAAAACAAACCAGCCCCCCAAAAAGTGTCAGTGGCCGGGGGCAACATTCTGCGATAGCGGTGAGAAAACAAATTATAAACATGCGACACCATTTTTCCACACTAGCGACGTACCTGTATGTACATATGTGTGTGTGTGTGTTTGTATTTGGCAACCAAAAACGGTTCAATTTATTTGACAATTTGTTCAAAATATTAGACAAGCATACAGAAGTAAGAGAGACAGTAAAAAAAAAACTCCACACCAACCAAATAGATATAGCGAAAATGCCAACACGTGTTTAACAGTGTTTTTTCACTTGTCACGCGCACCCTGTGCACTATTTGGCTAGCCGTGGCGTATCAATATACATGATTAAAGTAGGTACATCACGGTCGGTAAAATGTCAATTTGGTCAAATAAATGGAAAAAAGCACATTGCCCAATGGTGGGGAGCTTTTAGTTTAAAAAAGCGAAAGAATAAACACACACAACCAATATGTCGTGTGTGCAATATCACAATAGAATGCATTATTGGAGCGTTCAGACGGCCAACATCCGGACAAGAATCACGCATAATAACGAGCCGTAATTTTTCCCCCCGGGTGGGGGAGGGAAGGTTTCTCGTGTGCCCTTCTTACACCCGCACAAGCAGCGCACCTTGGATGGAGTTCGTTCGTTTCGTCGGCAGGATAAATATTGGTACATCAAATAGCTTCAAACACTTCGCTAGACGTGGATCCCTGTCTTCTCCCCGAATTCCCAATTGCGACGGGGGTAACCCTTCCGAAAAGTGGTTCTACTATTTGCCCAGAACCGGTAGGTCCCAGATACGGCACAGGGCCAGTATGTACCTCTTTTTTACCTGTTTTCTTTCGTGTCCACCCAGTTCTTGCCGGTAGTGGAACCGTAAGAGGTGATATTTACATCTGCCACAACAGCGACCGTGTAGCTTTTCCGTTTGCTTCATTTGTTTGCTTCAAACCATGGTGTGGGAAGTTATCAAGAAACCTCCCTGCAGGAATATGCTGCAGTTACTCTCTGGTAACTAAGGTACTGAAGGTGTAACGTACAATTAGCATGGTGATACGGGGTTTTTTTTGCAACATACCCCAAAAAGGCACAGAGTTAAAGGTTTCTTGGCAGTTTTTGGAATGGATAGAATGGGGTCGATTGTTTGACGATCAGCCGTTGAACTTTTTGGGTGAACTGTGGTTTGGTCGCATTTTTGTGGCAAACCTTTCCGTACCTTGGATGGAAAAGTGACCCCCAAAGCAGCTAGATGTAGCCTGATACACAGGTATCCTTAGCAAACGGAAATACGTACAGTCAATTGTAGGAGAACTCTGGTGGTCTATTAGGCTGTTGATGCCATTGTGCCATTGAATTTAAATAATTAAATTCACATTTACAGCCTGGTTCGTAACAAACATGAACATTTTTGAGGGTTTTGGTATTTTTTGTGTTTTCTTTTGTAGACGTTTGTTACGCCTGAATGTATGCAGATGAAAATTTATTGTTCCGCTTTATTATACTTCAAGCCGGTCTTTATAAAATGAGTTTTCAAAAGTGAGCCTTAAACTGGGATTCGTACTTCGTATATGTAAAGACTTTGAAGGTCCAACCTCCCTAAATTCCCTGTACTGAAGTATTGGTCGCTCACTACGCCAATATGCATCTGCTGGCTGGATGCCTTCATCTGAGCCATTATGAGATAGATTAGAGTCCATTCACTTACCCGTCACGCAGTACGCTTGCTTCCTTCGCCACCAATGATTCCACATCCTCTGGAACTCAGCTAATGCTTCCTGATCTCTAACCACTCGGAGATAGACGTCGTACGCTCCAACAATTCTCCTCCGATCGCATCCACTACTAGCAATTTCTCCGTACTACCTAAACAACTAGAAATTCCTCATCAATGACTCAATGACTTTTAATGAAATTTATCATCTCTTTATCAAAAACTCAGAATGTTAAATTTTTGTAAAGTTGTAAAAGAAAAGTTTACCATTAAATAAACAAATAACAAATGTAAAACGCCTGCATTTATGCAAACGCAATAGCAAAACTGATCACTTTTGATTACAAACCTTATTGACATCAGTTATCTTCAGTAGTTTTGGTCCAATTTATCAGAACAATAGACAAACCCGTGTCAGGTACATCGGGGTTACTTTCTTCCTACATGGCAAAGCCTCGTTGTGAGATGTAGCCATTATTTAACTAGGGTATAGAGAGAAGACCTTTCCATTGTCTCCTAACGGTAGCTTAGTTCCGGAACAACCCGGAACATTTGTCCAAGGGCCGCAGCGGAACAGGAAGACATAAAGGGTCTAAAGGGCCTACATAAAATAGAATGAGTCGAACATTTCAACATGACCATTTAGCCAGTAAGCTCCGTTTCTAATTGTACAAATGGGAACCATGTGTACCTTTTTTTTTTGGTTTTGTTCCTCGATTTCTTTCGCAAATCTAGCAACAATAATTCAAAAGCTATACAGTGAGATAAGTTTTGTTTCCGTTGTCTACGATGGATGCAGGACGGTTGCCAAAAAAAAGGGAAACAAGTAACGTGAAAATAGAATAACAAACAAATCAAATTTAGGGTTCGTAGTAGCATCTTTGCTAAAGGCCATCAGTTGAAGGATGAAGGAAGGAGTTTTCCAAAATAAATTGCAATTTTTGTATAATTTATCAAATTTATCAAAATCAATTTTAAACTTCTTTTCTAATATCTTGCTTGTGGGTTTTTTTAATTCATTTTTTCCCACTACTTTTGTTCTTCTTTCACCCACTTTTAACCGGAAACATGTCATCATTACGTAGCAAAAAGCCCGCCAAACCCATACCTTCCGGTTCGTTCTTCAATTCCCTTTTTTTTTGGGCAAAGGATGACAGTTTGTTTCATCCTCGTCCATCCAAACATTCCATTGTCCAGTTTTGTGGGGCGGTGAAAATGTTGTGTAAATAAATAACGCATGTTGTGACCCGTGTCTTTCAAACGGGAAAACCCCGGCACTGGTCTGGTACCCTGGCACAATGAAGAATTAAATACTATACGCTCATAAAAATGTCTTCCTTTTGCCGATTGTTGCAACACAAGCAAAACCGTTTGCCTTCGAATGAAAGTTCCCGTTTTATGAAACAACAAATAAAAGGGACCAGAAAGGCACGATTGACTTTTTATTTGCGTCGAATACGTCGAAACCGTCGGCCGCCGAATGAATGGACCGCTTCTTTACACCGGTGGCCGCCAGCAAACGGATCCGGATGCGGTACAAAATCGATGTTCGACTACATCGAAGCGAGGTGAATGCTAGGGGCATGTAAGTGATAATCGTGCTGCATCATTGCAGCCTGCGAAGGCCGGGGACATCTGAGCAAACAGTACAGCCGGTCTGCGGCGAAGGGTTCCGTACCGGGCGTGCGTAGGCAGTCCGGACGCCGAGACATGTTTGACACCTTTAAGACGGTGAATGCAGCATCCGAAAGCTCCCTAAAAAACCTGGGGGATAAGAGAGCGTAGCGAAAGCATAGCACCATCAACATCACCATTTCTTGTGGTCTCCGGCTGGTTGGGTTGCGTGCGTGTGTGTGTGCTGGACTGATGGCGATGATGGCAAATGATGATGGTAAGGGACGACACATACGCTTGCGCTATATCGCCCAGGAAGAAACGATTATCAAGCTGAGCAAACATCATTAGAGATGGACGGGCCACGAGACGAGATCATGCGCAAGGAACCGTGACAGAAAACCGGGAGGTACTGTGGAGGCGAAGGTGTCTTCGCCTTGGTTTCTATAGGCCCCGGCGGTCTGTCCCGGTGTCGTCGGCAGCATCCGACTGGGTTGCGATAACAAAAAGACAAAAAAAAACAAGATGCTGCTGCAGTTGCGCCCAGTGCGTCCTGGGGTAATAGTAGTTACCGGGGATGCCGGATTGCCGGTACTTGTGAGTGACTATTTGCTTAGGTGTGCCGTCAATTATAAACCTTTTTTTTTTGACCGTACCATCATTTCCTTCTTGCCGCGTAACGGAACGGAAATATCATATGCAAACGAGACTTACTTCATGTAAGGTCTGGATATTGTTTGTAGATGTAGAAAGGGAAAAAAAGGTCCCAGAAAGCTTTAAACATTTAACATAAAATATTACTATCATACACCAATCAGATCGATAGCATAATGGGCATATCCTAATTGGACCATTTGGGCTCAATATCTCAGGAACTCTCTTTACATCAGCTCTCTTTACACAGTTTCAAAACGCTCGCACCTCGTTCCATCCGTTGATTGCAATCAATTTTTCTTCTTTTCTTTCTATTTGTATGCACTATCAACACAGGCCCGAACTAGGAAACACTTCTTGTGCCCTTATGTTTCCAATGTTACCGCAAGCACTTGAATCTTAATTGGTAAACATATTTTTTACAACGCACCACCATCACGGCTCGCAGTTCCATAACGGCTCGTTAGTGCTTCAAGCACTCATGGACACACACACACGCATTTGGTCACGCTTTCCATACGCTTTTCTTTAGCTGGTGTGAAGACACACACTCATGTTTTGGTGTAGCTACAACTGAACCACATTTTCCATTCCGGCCAGTTACCGGAGGTCATCTTGGTTATCCTTTGAATGGTTTATCAAGTTTTGTTGTTATTGTCGCTTTAAAGTTCGACTCAATTTTCCATCCCAATTGGGCTAAAAAAGAAAGAAAAGAAAAAACATTAAGTGCTTCTGGCGACAATTGGTGAATGGAGTGGGTGCTACAATCGTAACACACAAAAAACAATCCGCACTGTGTAAAGAACTCCTCTTGCCACATGGATATAGGGCGGGTAGTAGTTATTTAACCCCTTTAGCTGAGGCTCACTTTTGGACCCATAATCGTAACAAAAGGGCACGGGCAAATCGTTATTGTAACGATTAGTTTCAATTGGCCCTGCTATGGCTAGCTATAGCTACTGGCGTGAGTACTTGGTTGCCCTCGAAAGCATCGAAGGAGGCTGTGAGGAGGCACTTGATGAGATGTTGCGTTTACAGTTTACTCCCCTCCCGGCCGGGTGTGGCGGGTGTTTAAAGTTTGGAGGAGTGTGTGTGTTTTTTTTTTGTTTGTTTGCTGCGCTTTCATGCCTTTGCTCTGCAATGTTTTCTATTCGGTATACATTTTTCCCATTCTCTCAATACTGCCTGACCCCTGGAGGGTGAAGTTTCTTTTTCCTTTTTTTTTAGAGTGTTGACCCTTTTTTCTAACAACTCCGATACATTGTTGGCGGATCACACCGAAAAAAAAGGGGTTGTGAATGGAAGTGGCAGAAAAACTGCATTGTGCCTACTTTGATGCAACTTTGTGAACCCGCCGGGTTTTTCGGGTTTAGTTTGCGTGCGTTATGCGTCGAACTATTATGTTGGTAATTGTTGTTTTGCTTTTGTGTTTTTTTATGAATCAATTTGGTGGTTTTAGATGTTTATTTTTTCGGGAGAGCTGGTAACAATGGTTTGTTGCTTTTATTGATAGACATTCTTGAAGAATGGTTTCTAGCTTAGGGTGGACCGATTAAGTATTTTATAGTCAGGTTTATACCTCGACCGTACTACACACTGGGTAGAGTCTTTGGTTGTAAGTAATTCTAGTAAATAATAAATACTCCACCAATAAGTAAGACCAATAAGTACGTCAAATAGTATAAACAGCCCAGGATAGTCCCTGGAAAGCACTCAAGTCCTTCTTCTACCCTCTGGCAAGCTTCTTTTCCGGTCAAGAAGTGACAGAAAATTTTAAAGGTAAACTCATCAACAGTGTTTTAGTATTTAGTATTTATCTAACTGTTTTGTCTGTAAAAAGGGTTTAACAAAATTACAGCTCACGTGCTTAAGAAAGAGGACAGGACAGCAGATAACTGCATCTACACAGAATATTGGGACCTGCCAGCTTATTCCTGGATGTTATACTGAGAGCTTTAGAATTCTAGTTGTACCTCAATGCATTGGTTGACAGGACACGTCTTCGTACGAGGTATTCGATTAGGTTTGAAACCACTTTGAGTCTCTGAAAAACTGAAAAAAATATCATTCTTCCTCTTAAATTATGTATCTTGTTACTGCCTGATAATGTGAGCGATCTTCAGCTTTCGAGCATACAATAATTCTGTAACCAGAGTCGTAACAAGCTACTATTGGCTCAATTCTTGCTGGTTTTTGACTCAGCCTCAAAAGTTATCTTTCTCGAAATTCTATGCCTTCCTTATTCGTCAACACTCTTTCAGCACTATATTGTTAAATTGGTCTTGCTCTTCTTCACTGTGTGAGATAGAAAAGTAGTTTCCTGAGGCTTCCCTTGCTCGTCATCTATATTTGAATTGCTCTTCAAAACCTCGACTTTTTCGAGACCGACAAAGTTAGAGCAAATGTCACAGTATTGTTAAGGTTTTAAAACTTCTTACGATAAGAATTTTAGATTACAATAAAAATCTTTATCCTTTTTAATTATACCTAATAAATAATAAATTTAATAAACATAATTTACTAGGATAAAATATAGCAAATAACAACTCTACATAGTATTGTAAATGGTATCGTTGAACTCTTTTCTTAACTCTTAAACATATTACCAAAGTTCCACAATAAAATCAAATTTCAACGTTAACGCAATGGAATTAATCCCTTAACTAATATCATCCGTTTTGTGTGAGCCCTCCTCTTTTTTTTTGCTCCACAAATCATTTGACATCTTTTTTCCTTACATCCTACTAACTATGATTAAAGTCTATATTAATTTCATCCCCACTTCCGGCTGAGCATCCTTCCATGCATATGCCACGCTTGGGGCAATTTTCCACCCCGCACACGTGTGTATACGAGTGCGCGCGTGTGTGTGTGTGAACATGTTTTTCCGCTACGTCGCCTTTAAGCTTGCAGCATTTTCATCATCCTTCGCACAAATGCAGGTTTTTGTCTCTCACGTATCTTTCTAGCGTCTTCTTGCTGCGTCAATCGTGCTTTGAAATATTAATAAAACCTATACACGTGTGTGTGCGACTTCGTGTCGCGTATGTGCCGGTGCTGAAAGAAGATGCTGCTGAGATCACATGTTGTATTCATCTTGCGAGAAATGAAACAAACAGAAAAGAACAAAGCAACAACAACAAAAAAAGCCAAAACAAAAAAATGGCTTTGTTTGTTTGCTTAGCTTTATTAATTTATTGTATGTTTTGTTTTCTTTCATTTTGCTGTCTTGTTGACCGCCCTTGCCTCTTTGCTGCGTGCTGTTTCCCAACTGTAAACAAGGCGTTTCTGAGACGTAGGAGGAGCTTACGGTAGTTGGAAAAGAGGGCGGGCCCGGGAGGAGAAGGGAAATGAAGAAGAAAAACGCTTGACAAAACGCTTTAACGCTTCAACGCTTCCGGTGTACACTATTCTAAGTGCGCTTTTGTTTTGTTCAATTGTTTCGTTTGCTATAATTTATGTTTTAGTATGTTTTTTTGCTGCTGAAACGGAAATAATGAACCGTTTCGTGCATAAGAAGCGTCACACAAACTTTATTCTCATCTCGCACCATCACTACCATCGGTGACAGCAACTCCATAGGCAAGATCTCCATGGGAAGAGGGGGTACAGAATTTATGCACACATACGTACCCATCTTTAGCACACATACAAACTGGTACTGTACGTACGAAATGGGGGGTGGGAATCCCGTAAGCTTGCGCTCAAAATTGAAGATAAACGAGAACGATACCCCAACCCGACAGCAACATTTTCTGAAGATGCTGCAAAAGGAAGAACCGGCAAGATTTCGCATCGGTGGCCACCCTCAGCCACCCACCCTTCACGAGACGGTGTTGGTTATGCTTGGCTGCATGGCACATGAAGGGAATTGCCACCCCTTTGCACTCGACGCAGCAATATGCTGCTTCTTGTGCTCTGTTGGAAGAATTCTTAGCTAAATGTTTAAAAATCAATGTATTTTGCTACCAGTAAAAAGAGAGAAAGGGTCCACGTGTAAGACGAAACACATTTGTGATTTATATATTCATGCAATTACTGTACTCTCACGTGTAAACAAATCATGCGGAAATGTTTGGTGCGTTCTGGTAAAAAAAACGCTTAAAACGCTTCCTCTTCTGTTGTTCTGTTTGAATCACAATTCAAAATAACATTTCCCCCAAAAAAACAATTAGATAAATGTATGGTAAACAGTGTTTTAAGAGATCCAATAATTGACAGCTTATAAACTTCACAACGCCAATGAAAGGAAATATCTAAGAGGACAATCGTAAGTGTTTTTCTCCACCCTTTTTTTGGGGTGGGGTGAAGGGGGGGGGGGAGGGAGGGAGGGGAGGTATAGTATTAACGAACTCCCTCTCTGTTTATTTTCCACCATCCCAAGCCAAACGCTATTTAGACACTGCAGTTTTCGTACCATCTTTGCCACGTTTGTCAGGCAAATCAATACAAGACCCCCAAACCACCCTGGGGGGAACAGGTAAACACGTCGCCAAAACAAATGCACAAATGGCAGAAGAAGAAGCAAAGGAAGCAGTTATTGATGCGATTACGAAATATTTGCGAAATGCATTTTGCACCGATGTTGACACACTTTCGCCACGTTGTCGATGTGTGAAGATATTTTTTTTTGTTTTTGCTATGTTGCTGTTTTGTGTTTTTTTTTGCTCACCTCCTCTTCACAAGATCTCACCTTTTACGAGCTCATCTTTAAAGTAGTCATGTGCGATTTCTTTCTTTGTCCGCTGCATTGTGTGGCGTGCATTTGCAAAGTGCATTTTCAGTAAGTGGTGTGTTGTGATTTATCGCAAATGGATTTAACATCCCGGAGCGGAAAATTTGGATGAAAACGTACAATGAGTTGGATTTTTTTATTTAAATAAAAACAAATAATCAATAAAAAAAATGAAATAAACGTAAATATTTTAAATAACACTTACAAATGCACAATCTACCACTACTTACAGCATTTTGTGCCGTAACAAACCCACTGATCGTTGTTTGCTGTTCGATCCATTTTCCTAATTTGTTAAACAACTCCATCATCACCACCATCACATTTTCCTTTTCGCTGCATTTTACTCAACACACACACACACACGCACACAACTAAGCCCCACGAAAGCTTCTAAAAACACTCTTAGCAGGCCGGTTTGCACAGTGGTCGAGATTTTCCACCTTTCCATCTTCAGGGTGGTGGTGGTGGTGGTGGTGTGCTTCGAAGTCTTCGGCATGCAAACATGCGATGCGATTTTTCCCGCTTTTCCGCCCCATGCTTTGCGGTGACAAATATTTATTTTGAAATAAGTTGGAAAATCAATAGTAAACGCGTCGAAAGGGGAGGATGGTGGGGGGAGGGGGGCGGTTAGAAGGGGGCAGCACTGAGGGGGTGTATAAAAACCAATGACAATCGGAAAACAATTCAACATTGACGGCTAGAGAGACAGAAGCGATCGCTTGATAAAAAGTAAAACACAGCAAGCTGCGTCCTGGCTGGTGGGATTGCGTTTGCTTTTTTAGTTTTGTTTCTGTTTTATGACCATTTTCCTTTATAAAGTTTTTTTTTTGCTCTCTGTTTTGCTGCTTATTGTTTTCACAACCGCTCTGTTTGCACTTTTTCGTCTTTCCGTTTTTCTCGATGTTGTCGGTGATTGTGTTATTTTTAGCAACAAGTTTTATTCTACCTCTATTCACAAGCGTCTTGACCGGATCGGCATTGGAAATGTTTTTCTTTTTTTTTTGTTGTTGTTTTCCATTTGATAAAGATGCCCCGTCTAGGCTGGGTGGATTGGCGATAACGAAAAAAAAAGCCAAACTGGGCAATAAAAATAATACTCACGGTAACGATTCGTCCCAAAAAGGTAGATGAAAGAAAGCACACCGTCGGTTTTGTACTTCAACAAAAACTGCGCGCATCTTTGTGTGTTTTTTTCTCTTTCTTCTACTTCTCATATAGCTTCTCTTCAATTTCTGTTTAGTTTCGCTTTTTGTCACGGCCCGGTTTTTTGACCACTTCAGTGTATGTGAGTCGGATTTTTATTCTCTGCTTCCCTCCACAAATATCCTTGGAAGTGGAGTTTTCGTGCGTATGTTTTGACAGCAGCACGCTATCCTTTCTCCGCACGTATGCAGGGGCCAAACGTTTGGTTTCTCGGCCAGGGGTTCCGGTGCTTGGGCGGGTTCACCTGCACCCGAACTACCCTTTATCTTGCTTTTGTCATAATCACGCAGTAATTCAATTTTCGACTGAGTCAATATTTGTCCGAGGATGGGTGGTCCTTTCCAGCTTTTGCTGCAAAGTTCCCCGTTTATCCGCCAGCATCAAAAACCGTACCGTGGGTGAGCCGTAGCGTATCCGTGACAACAACAAGAAGAAGAAAAAAAGCGGAACAACCCGCACGTATACTATCTGAAGAAGGTGTGAGCATTTTCAGATAATGGCATCACCCGGTTTCATATTGATGACTTAATTTCGTAATTGAGCGCTGAAGGTGAATCTTTGCTGGGGAATGTTGCCGTGTGGTTTTCGTTTTTAAGAGAAGTTTTGCGTGTTAGAAGTTATGGTGAAATAGGGGATTTGTTTATAAATATGTTATATAATGGTTTGTTAAACCTACTGCTTCAATATTTTAAAAACATTGAAATTTTTTAATTAATTGCTGTAAATCTGCATCTATACCAACTAATTTGAAAAAGTGGCTGCGTACGTAACGCAACCACTTTTGATGAAAACTTGAGGATTTAATACGCCAGCGACATCTAGCGGAAATTCTTAGAAAAAGAATTATTTATACTTTATTCTATTTTTTATTAGTGACTACCTAGTATTAAAAATGTTAAAAATAAGTAGCAAATAAAAAAGAATGTAGCTTTGTTTTTATTTTTATTTTTATTGGAACAAAACTATTTAAACAGCTTTGTTCAGTTTATTATCTGGTGAGTATTTTCACCGGAGCATACAATGACAGGTACTTGACATTTCTCGGCACAGCTGTGTGTGATTCGGGGTGCCGGCATGTAAATAAACATTTCATAACATCCCATGTTTTCCGAACGTGCAAAATTACCGATGAAATAGTTGGTAAAATTCACCATTCTTTCTACTTCTGATCATCTACTTCTGCTATCATCACAAGAGCCATCGATGTTACAAATACGATATTTAGCTCGAAGGTAATTCACTCTTATCATTGGAAAGTGTTATGGCTTCAAAACAGTTCTTCTAATTTCAACAGAATAATTAAAAATGAATTGTTGCAAACACGATTGTGTGCCGTTGGCCCGGTTACAAACGCTCACCAGCGACAGATACAGTTCAGTGCAGCACTTAGCAAGCGACGAAAAACGGCCGAGGAGAAGCATGCGATCGAATATGCACCGAAGAAAAAGAACAAACCGCAAACCGCGGGTGTAGTGGATATATGGCGTAACATGACCGTAGCGGACCTTGCCCAATCCTGCCAGCTCGAGCTGGAACACATTCAGGAGGTGATGCTGTACGTGAAAGGTGCCGGAAACATTGAAGGTACGGCACGACTGGAAGATCCCAAGGTGATAAAGGATATTGCCGCCAAGTGTGGCTTTAAGACAAAGATTGTAGCAGCCCCAGTCGTGGAGGAGGAAGAAGTGTTGAAGGATCGTGATGTAGTACCGCGACCACCACCAGCACCCGAGAACCTAAAGGAACGGCCACCGGTAGTGACGGTCATGGGACATGTGGATCACGGCAAAACGACACTGCTCGACTCGTTACGAGGTGCATCGGTAGCGGCTGGTGAGGCTGGCGGTATAACGCAACACATCGGTGCCTTCACGGTGGAGCTAGACAATGGCGAGAAGGTCACCTTTCTCGATACACCCGGACATGCGGCATTTAGTGCGATGCGTGCACGTGGCGCCAATCTGACAGACATCATAGTGCTGGTCGTAGCCGCCGAAGATGGCGTAATGGAGCAAACGAAAGAAGTGTTACGATTGGCCAAAGAGCTATCCGTTCCTGTCATCGTGGCGATCAACAAGATCGATAAACCGGGCGTCGATGTCGACCGGGTGAAGAAGGAACTCTCGCAACACGGACTTGCGCTTGAAGGTTACGGTGGTGACACAATTGCTGTCGGTGTTTCAGCGCTACACGGAACGAATCTGGACGAGCTGACTGAGGCTGTAAGTACGCAGGCTACACTGATGGGCCTGAAGGGAGAGTATACCGGTCCGGTGGAGGGTGTCGTGGTGGAATCGAAAGTTGATTCACATCGTGGAAAACTGTCCACGGCTATTGTGTCACGCGGTACACTTCGCAAGGGTGCCATCCTGGTCAGTGGACAAGCGTGGGCTAAGGTGCGCGGTTTGTTCGATCACGCTGGACAACCCATTTCGGTGGTCACACCGGGCATGCCGGTAGAGATATTGGGTTGGCGAGAATTACCCCTTGCCGGGGATTTGATACTGGAAGTAGAGTCGGAAAAGATGGCCAGCTCGGTACTGCGATGGCGCGCTAATCAAGCCATGAAGGAAAAAGCTCTAAGTGATGCGGAAGCTATCAACCTCAAGCGAAAGGAACACGATGAGCAGTATAAGGCAGAACGTGAGAAGGCCCGTCTGTCTGGGTTTTATCGTCGCAAACAGCAGGGTCCACGACAGAAGGAGGCAACACCGGACGATGGGAAGCCACGTATCAACGTGATCGTGAAGGGTGATGTACACGGCTCGGTAGAAGCCATTCTGGATGTGTTGGAAACGTACGACGATAATGATCGTTGCCGGTTGGACGTGATACACTACGCCGTGGGTGATGTAAACGAGAGTGATCTCGAGCTGGCCCGATTGTTTGATGCGATCGTTTACGCATTTGCGGTCAATGTACCAAATAAACCACCGCCGGGTGCTACAATCCGACCGGTTAACATCATCTACCGGTTGGTGGATGATCTGAAGAAAGAGATCAATACCAAACTGCCAATGGTGGACGTGTCCGAGGAGGTTGGAGAAGCGAACGTGCTACAGCTGTTTGACATAAACGAAGGAAGGCGAAAAGTGACCGTGCTTGGATGTCGTTGTACCAAGGGTTTGCTTAAGAAGTCGCTCAAGTACAAAGTGGTACGCAATGGCGAACTGTTGGTGGATGAGCTGGGGCTAGAGTCGATGCGCCATCTAAAGAACGAGGTGGACAGTATCAAGAAGGATGTCGAGTGTGGATTGCGCTTGGATAATCAAACGCTCGAGCTAAAGGCAGGCGACACGATCGTTTGCTACCAAATCAATCGGGTACCGCAACAGACCGAATGGGATCCAGGGTTTTAGGTAGATAGTTGAACAGGGCAGCTACGTTGAACGAGACTAATCAGAGGGATTCGAATAAAAGAATGCATAGTTCCATTACCGTTCTTCGATAAGTGTGGGAAAATACATTCTGTTCACTTCCGAAAGCGCAAATAATGGTCAGAAGCTTCACATAAAAGTTGTAGGAAGCGTTGAAATTTGTATGAAAAATTGCACACAAGGCAACGGATGCTGAGGAAGGAGCATAAAATGAGCATAAGGCTGTCTCCACATGGATCCGCGGACGCCGCGGTCCGCGGAAAACACGTATAACTTGTATACCAGTTGGGTCCGCTTGGCTGTCAAACCTACCGCGGCACCGCGGAAACACAGTTTTGTTGTACATCAACAAATCTGCGGAACAGCAGGCGCCGCGGTAGGTTTGACAGCCCACCGCGGAATTTGACAGCCAAGCGGACCCAACTGGTATACACTGGCGTCCGCGGATCCATGTGGAGACAGCCTAATATTGAACCCGTATGTTAACCCTTATGTTCCGAAGAAGCATATACAGATTATGTTTATAATGTTGTATTTTATTTAAAAATATTTTTTGTTTTACTTTTTGTGTGCTTAATTTATCGCTAGTTTTAAAGATAAAACATCTCTTTAATATTTTTAGCTGTCTATTGTTATTCGTAGTAGGACAATGTTACACCGATCACCACGTGGTGGCGCATCAGGCATAAAACACGTGCTTCTAACATGTAGCTCGTACTAACAGATCCTTACCGGTTCCCAAACAAATAACAATCTTAAATTTGTATTCTTTATTTGTCTTTACAGAAAACACTCATTGGCTCTAGCCTTCAAAAGGGCAAGGTAATTGTGAAGGAAAATGATCCATTTCGAGCATTTTTTTTCGTTCACACGCGGCCCATCGGCACTGCAGGAGGTACAGCAAAAAGGGAAAAGTACAAAATCCCTGTTCCAAGTTTCCCCCGGGAGAAAGAGCCCATTTCGGTGTTCGATAACGCGAAAGGGGGCATCATATTTAACGCGGCATTATCGGTAAGTGGTGTTACGTTAAGTAATGCACGCCCGTAAATAGTTTGCTCCGAGCGGCAAAACGTATACCCTCGTGCTGATGTTCTAAAACCATTTCTCCTTTCTCCCTCTAGGTAGGGTAATCGGTGCCCGGTCGACTGATAGTTGCGCGTCAGCATCCATTAATTTCCATGCGGGATAAAAACAAACAGGCAGAAGTTTTGTGTGGCTAGCGAAGAAGAAGCCGAGCATGCTCTCTCTGATGGTGGTATGCAATCCGATTCTGTTCCTCATTCTCGTCACTGCTGTTAGACTTACTGCACACACTGCATATGGTTGTATGAGGCCGCAACGGTACGGTGCAGCATATATATAAAGCGAAGCATATTCCTCACGAAACTCCCGTGCAGAGGTCGACGATGGTACGCTCTGTTTACGATTCAACGCAACATGCATCGCGCATCGGGTCGGGCGAAGTTGCCGAGATTTCGTCATTCCAGCGTTACCTTGAACCACTTGGCCGGGAAGATGGATAGATTGGTGGCTGATGTGTAATTTTCCAACCAGATGACTCCCGACCAGCCAGCCAGATCAATAGAAAGAGAAAGCGGCAAAGAATCGGCCAAAAAAACCGCAAAGAACCCAATCACACGTAACCCATGAATCTCGACACGGTTCCACTCCTTTTGAGACAACGTTCAAGCACAATGGTAGCAATCCGGGAGCACGTTGGATCGCGCTCGGATGTCGGGCGGAAAACACGACAGGAATGCAGGCGAATACAAATTCGCCACACACCAGATGCAGTTGCAATGGAGAAACTACGCCACCACTGCGCGATTGCAAGACGAAGAAAGCAAAACATCATTCCCGTGGCGAAGATACAATTCCGACGCTATTCGGACACGGTGAAGGATGGAAACGAGTCTGAATGGCCGGAGTGGGCACGGTTGTAGATCAATCATTTCCGTCTTCTGGTACGGCTGGTGATGAAGTATTGGCCAACGTGTTTCTTCTTTTTTTCTGTTTGTTATCGAGTGAAGTTTTTGTTTTCAACATTGTTGGCATGGGAAATGGAGGGACGCGATTGATTCGTCCAGAATGTTGGACCGATTGGAGTCATGCTGGAGTAGGAAACCGCGCTCCTGATGATGGAAGTATGCGAATTGCTGTAAAACCCCACAAGAGCTCTAGCGTTTTGGATGAACTACAAAAAGAATGACAACGATGTCCACCCGGTACGGTATGACGGTTTGTTTGTAGAGCCGTAGTTTCGCTCTCCATCAACAAACAAACATCGGTTGCATGTACGCTGCGCTCGAGACGCAATGGTTTAAAAAAAAACTCTCGTCCAAGTTCTTCGGCTAGATGATGAACTGCCTGGGGAACGAATCGATTGATGGAATGGATAACGAATCGATCGGGATGGCCATTGCGAATGGTTGAAACGAACATAAGAAATATCGGAAAGCAACATCAACAACTATTGAGCAGCTTATGGTACGTATGAATGCACATTAATAATTGAACATAGCGAATGAATTAGAAACAACCCCCTACGCTCTTCCCCTTTAAGGATGGTGGAATGAGATTACTAAGTATTTAACTACGGCAAGTTGTTGATATGTTCCTTCATTCCATTCGCCATCATTTAGATGTTGTAAAGCAATTCAAACGAGAGGAAACTCCTTCCAAATCATCAAATCTAGATATTTGTAATTATATGTTGCAGAAGTTATCTTATGTTTGGAGCGCATGATTCGGCATTGGAAAGCCACAGGAATGAACCGTGCATGCCCACGTTCGAAGAAAATGCAACCAAAATCCAGATCATGCTTCCTACAAATCGTCGCTTCCATTCGAGCCAGTCCGGTCCGGATGGGCGGTAAGATTGGGAAGGTATTTTTCTTACACCCCAAAACCCGAATATACCTTCCTGGTCGTATTTAGTATGTGTCTGTTTGTCTGTTCGTTCGTATGCGATGTTGTGCGACTGTTCGACTTAGATCGCCTGCACTCCAAAGATTCTTCGATGCTGTTTGCTGTACAGGAATGCATTCTTGATGGACGGACGGATGGCTCCGACACCGGTAATGGTTCTGGTGTGCTGGGTGTTGTCTTACTTTTTTTTGTTTTCTTCGAATTTTTGCTTACATTTTCCTTCCCCTAATGGAGTGCTATAAAATTGAGTTAATGAAAGAGAAAACTTAAGAAACTGTGGTGCGGTCGGTTGATGTTTGCGTTCGTGTTCTTTCGCAACACAAACAGCGTTTGGGCATCATGCGTTCTGGAGCATCTGGAGCATTTTAGTTAAGTGTTCTCGAGTGTTCCAGTCACTCAAATGGACCATTCAACCGTGTACAGTGATGATTTGTTGGTCTGTCGGAAGCTACCTGAAAGTTTTGATTTTCGTAAAGCGCTACTTTGGCAATATATTTTCCTAAACCTTAACATGTGGTACATCCCTTAGAAAAGAAATATTCACAGCTGAAGGCTTAAACAACACATCCAGCACGGTTGTAACTTCCGCGTGGAAAAGCATAAGCTTCCCCTTTTGTCTACTGACAAACGAGGGAAGAAAAAGACCCCACAGCGGATGTCTTCTTTTAAAGCGATGACTCTATCCACGAGAGTTGGTTAGTTCACGCTTACTTATCCAGCCCGTGAGCTGAAGATTTCGAGTGGGGTGGTAGGGTCTGTGGTTCAGTTTTTATCAGCTTCCACTTCCTGTTTGAAGGCATTTCGTTTCGTTTCGCAGCGGAACGAGCTGTCCGAAGCGAGCTACTGGTGGTCAGCACGCGTGGTAGTTCTACTGCTGCTGATTGCGTGTTGGACGACGAGTTGACCTAAAAATAAAGCAACAGTCCCCGCCTGTTGGAAACACCGGAACGGAAAACTTTATCAAAATATTCTTTTTTCCGCTCCCGAAAAAAAGGAGTTGTGTCAAATAAGAGGACGAAGAGAGAGAAGTAGAAAAGCAAGTATTTGGGAGGGATTATTTGATTTTATTCAAATTCGAAACGGTTCCGACATGTTTTGTGGAAGAAATCTCTCGTGATTTTTACTAAATAAGGTGTTATAAAAGAAGATATAAGGGTCAATGTTACAATAATTCTAATACCACACGGAGTACAAATTCTTTTTCAAGTTGTGGAGACAAAGACAAAGTTTTTTCAAAGTTTTGAAATTAATACCTCAAACGCATTCGCCTTCGATAGCGATTTGTACAGTTTTAGATACATTGTAAGGATAAGCATTTCCTTCCACTTGTGCACGCACCATACACCATACCAGAGGTCATGTGTCGTCAACAGCGGGGCACAGCAAAGCATGAATGGAGTCTGTAAACCCCTTGAAACGCAACAAGCTCACCACGCGTTATCAAACGCTACACACATCTGCAAGCGACCAAGGAATAAAGTGCCTCGAAAGGAAGGAACTGCTTGATAACGTTGTAGCCTTCGGGGAAGCTAGGCCTGGCCGCTGGTGGTATCTTGGCCTGGGCAACGCGTTCACATCATCGTGTGATAAAGCGGAACATAACCTCCAAGCTTGTAACATTGGGTAAATATGACGCTTTGCCAACGCTTGCCAACTTGATCAATGAATTGAGCAAGAAATGGGCACAAGGCCCCAAAACGGATAGGTCGTCGGGTGTCGGTATTTGGTGTAGGAAAACTAGAACTCACATAAACTGTCGCCCAGACTGCGGTGGATCACATCACACCTACCCGTTTGTCCAAGTGGTCCGATTCCGACAATTTCTGCTTGGACGATCGTTGATCTTCGCGTACTTTTTCTCCCCGTCCAAGACAAGGTCGCCCACGTGCTTGTGCAGACTTTCTTTCTTTCACTGTGGATGTACAGCAGTCTGGCCGATACCGAACCGGGCGTAAATGAGCACACGGAATGGGCAAGGAATGTGAAAATAGTGAGTAGGACTTGGAGGGAATTATTTCGAGAATTTCGAGACAGGGCAAATGAAGATGTGGGATTCTATAGTGAGGTGCCTTGGGTTGTGGGAAGCAATATTCATCTCTAATCAAATCGCATTAGAAGATAACTTGGTTAATGATTTAGAATCGCTTTTGTCACCCAATTTCACCTTAACGACTCGGACGAGAGTATCCCCAGTTTCGGTTAGCGCACTATTCACTGGGTGTGAACACGAAACATGGCACCCTTTTTCCCCCCAGCAAAACCCAATAGCAAAAGGCATCACACACCGTCTATTATTGCAAACCATCCATCATGCATCGCATCACACGGCGCTGGAGTGTCCTTCCTGTTCGCCGCAGGGTCATCGGTGTGAGCAGCAGCAGCAACTCACTAACCTGTTGATATGTTGGTCAACCGTTAGCTTAATTGACCGTAAACTGATCGAAAGCCATAAATCTTGCCTGCCATATCTCTCGGCCGTGGTTAACTTGTTTGGCGCGCGTGCCCACCCACCGGGTTCACATTTGTTAGACGCACCAATGTTCGAAGATGGCCCCACGGTGACATATGCGCCGGAACGGCAATAAAAGGTTGTAATTGATACGGTCAGCGTAACGATCGTTGACCGGGTGGAAAAGATTTAATTTTCACTCCCTCCCAAGTTCCAACTGCAATTCAGCCAGGGTGTTCTGGGGGCGTTGGTTTTTCTATGACCACGAACGCCATTCGGCTATGTTGTACTGGATGCGATCCTGGTCCGGTTTGGCGTGGGGGCCGGAAGTTGCACGATGCACACACACAGCGGACGGTAGGTCATAAAAATGAGCGCTGGTTAGGAAACGTTCCGGAGCGAAACGTAGATCCCGACGCGTGTCGGGATGACTTCATTCGGTTTGGGGTTGACATTTGAGCTGATGCTTCCTTCCTTCCGCAAATGTGAGTCTTTTTTTTGTTGTTATTGAAATGTTGCCCTTTACAACGATGTTGGCGCTGGTTAGTTTCGCGTACGCAGTGACCGTGACCGGTCGAACTTGTCGGAAGACTGATTTACCCGGACGGTGACAAAACCCATTCAGTAAGCTGTCTTCGTCGGAGTGCAATAGAGAAAGTGTACCGCAGTGCTGGATAGAATCTTCCATAAAAAGAGGCTCCAAAGTACTGGATGCCGATGGAAGCACACTTTCGCGCCATCCAAAAATAACGAACGACACTAAAAATAAATACAGCGTCAAACGTCGTAAGAAGTTGCTGGTTGCTGTGTGGCACTGTGGAAGAGTTTCTTGAATTTAATAATCGAACGACAGTACGGCTACTGTGGTGCAAGGGACGCCCTCAGCAAATAAGAGGGAACACGTTGGCGTCGGTGAAGTAGTTGCTTGTGGTGGCATAGTTTGGTGATGCGTCGTCGTCAACACCCAGGACAGGGAAGGGAAAAAGGGGTAAACCATAAAAATTGTGTGTTCCTGATATTGGAAGGAAAATTCATCACCCTATGCAAACAGGGCCTGTTTTTCGGATGCTGACGTTTGACGTGCGCCCTCGCTGGATGGAGACCGCGTCCAGACGTTATAGCGAAACGTTAGCGAGAAGCAGTGGCTCCAAGTTTTATGATTTATTTAGCGAAATGTGAACAAATACGCTGCAGTGCATCAATGAACGAAGCTGGACAGAAGCTAGTGAGATGATGGAAGCGTATTTAGCGTACCGTTTTATCTGCTCTAATTGTGAACAGTGTAAACACATTCGGCGACGCTGCACTTAACGGAATAATGTAACAGAGTGATGTTGAAAAGTAGTTTGCTTCATTTAATGTTATGACTCCATTAGCATAGAAAAAAAGGGTTTAGTTTTTAAAAGTTCGTTAACCTAGTGATGTCAACGTAGCTGGCGAAAAAACTTATAGGATTTTTGGAATATATTTTTTGTTGAGTTCCGTAACTGTCCAACACACAAAAAAGCCTTTAAGATTAGTCTTCCGAACGGTGATGAATGTCAACGGTCGTTAAGCTAGTTTGAATGAGTTCGAGATCACACGCGCCACGTGC